>KL659876.1:0-10631 GCA_000732775.1 Stachybotrys chlorohalonatus IBT 40285 | reverse complement strand
CTAGTTGCCGGCTTTGACTGCGGTGTTGTGGCCGTGTGCCCTTCTTACTCCCTCTCTTGCCTTCCGACTGGTCTTTTCGGGGCTGGGTCTGTCTTTTGCCGAGGAACCGTATATTTCTCTCACAGTACCGCCTTCAAAGGACATAGCTCTCATACTCCCAATAAAGCTCAAACCCAAACTTCTCGTAGAAGTCGCGGATCTTGACGTAGTCGATGAAAACACCCTCAATCCCTCTGGCACGCATATTCTCCAGCGCCTTCACCACCATCGCCAGGCCCACGCCTCTGCCTCTCGCACGCTCATCCACGCCTACCGCTGCAATCAGACCCGCCTTGTCTTTCGACGGCAGCAGCGGCAGGAATGCATAGACGTCGCTTACGATGGCAGAGTGCGAACACATGAGGGTCCACCCAATTTGCTCGTTGGTCTCAGGATCAAAGGCTACCAACACCTCATGATGCTGGTTGAAGGCAGCTAGTGTTTCATAGGCTCGAGCCCAGTGCTGAGATCCGTTAGGCCGCCTGCGTGAAAGCCTTGGATGTGACAATGATTGCACTTACAAATAATGACCGCTGCTTGGTCGTGCACTCTTCATAACCTTCTGGTGTTCATGGAGAAAATACGATGTTGGTCATGGCTGCTTTTGCCATGACCTCTGGTGGCGCGATTTCATGGCGGATGTCCTTGAAATAATCCTTCACGCCAGCAGCTGCTGATTTATGGAATCCTACCTATTCTCAGTTGGTGGCGCATGGAGAGCAGGGTATTCGTCATCATACATCTATTAAGAAAGAAAGTCTTCACCTCAGCAGGCGTTTCCACTAGAAGCTGTGCAAAAAAGCGCGGGGTGAAGGACCCCAACTCCAATGTCTTGAGTTCTTTTCCGTTCGCAAAGGCTGCATGCTTCAGGGCCTCTGTCGGTTTCTTCACCAGCTTCCCCAACAGTTCCATTGTTATTCTGGTTTGCCGGATCTTTAGGTCAGGATGTCTAGCCACTTTCATCTGCAACAAAGCTTATCCTGTGCTTTGTGACAAGTCGCATCGCTTTGGGTGGGTTTTTTATCCGTATGGAGCAGGTCTCCCAAAGCAACCCAGATGGGGCAAAAGATGTAATAAGTTCTGAAGCTCTTGCAGAATGTTGGAATTATATTGTCAGGAACCGTGGCAGACATCACGAGTTCAACAATTTTACGCCGTACTTCATGGACACCCTCTAACGGAAATATACGCGACTTAACAGTAACGACCTGCTTTTCTAACCCTCCTAAACCCTCTAAATGATGCGAATATAAACTTAAAATACGAGTAGCTCCGCTGCGTAGTTATCGTGTGAAGTGAATGCGGTTCCATTCGCGAATATCGACTTCTTTGACTAAGAACCTTCTCAATTTTGGTAAGCTATCGAAGGGAGTTCTGAGTAAAACTTTAGCTGCGGTTATCATGTTAGGAGCATGATGGTAACGGTGATCCATAAGAGCTGGTCAAAAATGTCATAAAACATCCACAAGTACCCATCAAACTTGTTGACAATCTCGGCCCCGATCGGGAGCGACGTGCCACTTGCCGTATATAAAATTGCAAGAGGAGAGTAGAGCCAGAGAGTTGTGAAATGTTGAACCCCAGAAATTTGCGATCATAGTCAATGGCTTTCTCGGAACATGAGCTTAGCTACGGGGAATACTGTCGTGACTGACATTACTGATGGCAAAGAACTGCCATCATGGTCTGCCGCAGCTGGGCCGCCCATTATGCACCATCCCGCGTTCAAGTAAAAAAGCAGAATCAGGACGACGCGGCCCGGGATGGCTTGCGCCGCTCTGCGCTGGCACAATGCTGACGTTGACGATGAGAGGGACAAAGCTGATCCAGCAAAGCACGACCCTGGCTTCCGAGACTTGTTTCTGATAAGAAGGAGAATCTTAGTGTTGGAGAAGACGGTGTATTCCTAGGTGACTGCGGAAAAGAAGATGATACAATATACTACATCAGAGAAAGGCAGACCGTACGGAGAAGCTGGGCTCCTCTGTTGCATTTGTCCATTCATTCTCATGCAGCTTTGCGATACTGGCTCTGTATAGTCTCTGCCTAAATTATTGATCAGTTGTATGAGAAAAGCCACCAACAAGCGGGTGCTCCTGTGTGTTGCCGAGCGGTACAGGTCATCTACAAGGTTTAGCACAACGTACTTCTTCTTTCCATCTCAGTTGATAAAAAGCACTTCAATTTCTCGGTGCAAAACATGATTGAATCGATGGGACGGCTAGCACTTTTCCAATGTCATCCATTTACGCCGATATGATTGAAATTAAATTGATATGAAATTGCGTGGCAGACAGCCTTTTACGTCTAGTTTTGATGTTTACTGTTCTATCGTGGAAGGAAATTGGATTCACAAAAGCACCGCCTCTTCGATAGCTATTGTATCGATTGGAAAACTTTGTTTTACTTGATCATCTAGAGCCATGATGAGGCGAGGACAATGTAAATGTCACTTCTGTCGCTAATCTTCGATATCCCACAAAAGACATCCCCACTAACGAGGTTGTAGTCCTTCCTCTGAATACGCCGTTTCCGTCTCCCGATGTTCCGATGAAAATCCAGAGTCGGGTGCTGCCAACCATTCCATCTTCTTCAATTCCTCTCCCATGACTTTTGCACTGTGCATCAGCGTGGGATAAGGCACGTCAAACTGCAAGCCAGGACCAGCCATCTCTTCCGCTTGGGTGTTGAACTCGTACGGAATAAGATTGACGAGGTCGTTGGAAGTCCCATCAATATGAGCTTCGTCAAAATATCTTGTTTCGAGATTGTCTATATGTCCACCCATATAGGAGAGATCGCCTGGAGGACTTCCGTTTACGTATTGCTGAGAAATAGAAGATTGCTGCATCATTTTGGAATTTTGACTTTGCAGAAATGCGATCTTCTTATTCAAGAATGCTATCTCCGCATCCATGACGTGACGAGGCACATGATAGGTCCAGGCTAAGCAGTATTAGCTGTGATGATGCGATAAACTGGCCATATATCTTACCTGCTCCCAGTTTGCCAGGTCTTTTACCATGTAGAGAAAAGTACAGCTCTTCCCAGAGCTTAATATCATCTACATCTGATTGTCCAAGCCGTTTCTTTGCACTCCTCTTGTCCCAGTTCATGATGAATTTCTCTTGCGATTCTGTGAGTAGCTCCGGGTGCTTGAGCTCTTCTTCCTCAGAGGCCCATGGCTGTGGATCACATGAGTAGTGAGTATTGATGCTTGAAGTATTTGCAAGTCCCTTCTTGCTCTTCACCGAGGCACCAGGGTTCTTTTCTTTCTTGCATTTGCGGCATATGTGCATGTGACATTTTATCATATGCTGTCTGAGAGGGGCGTTAGAGTTAGATGCATTGCGGCCGGACGGGTGTGACTGACATTGCTGTGGCAATGTTATTGAAGCCCTTCTGAGTCTTGCAATTATCTTCAACTTGTGAATAGCGTGAAGGGTTGTGGGCTGCCATCGGGCAAGGAAGATGGTACGACGTAGCGCTTGCGGTCATCTTGAGCTTTTGGTGTCGTTTGTCCTCTTCCGCTCACTGTTGAATCTGCGGTCGAATTCGTTAAGCGATTGTTTTGCTTCCACAATACGAGGCGGGCAGGGCGAGGTGCCTTCTCCGGTAAATACTGTTGTAACGAGTTGATCGCTTCTGTCTGTGAGGTAGCGCAAAAGTGCATTTATCGCGTTTTCTCGTCTGGCCTCGGGCTGGGAACCGGAGTGCTCGGACATGACCATGAAGAGGAAAGGGAAGGATCGAAAAGAGGGAGTATTCTGAGGGTAGAAAGATGACGGGTAGCATATTTCATAGTCGTAGCTACAGCTACAGGATTTTATAGCTCCAGCTACATCTACTACATGTGACTAGCTTTGGGTGAGCGGCAGACTTGAGAAGATTGACTGCTGTGATTGGCAACGAATCAGATCCCAGGCGCACCGAGTTTGCGAGCTGCAATGTAGTAGTACCCAAGATGGGCAAGGAGTGGCATATGGGAAAAGGTTCCTGTACTTGGGCGCGAAGACAAGCCAGACACCGTTGGGCAGGATTCACTTGTCTGGGGGGTTGCAGCACGTGGCCCAATTAGGATACGATCAGGTACGGCATGAACGGCACAGCACAAGATGTAGCGTGACGCACATGAGAGTAGCTCCATGCAGGCGAATACTGAATTCTGAACATTCCCTCACGTGCTCTCCCGATGCATTGATCGCTGCCCTCTTACACTTCAGCTCGCCTTAAAACTTTGCGCTGCAGTATGCTGGAGAACAAGTTTTGACAAGCTGCACCAATTCAGGAACGATGGCTGGCATTAAGTCTACGAGGTGGTCTGAGCATGTTTTCTTAGCTAGTTGGCTTTGAATGTAAGCTGAGCAGAAACAATTCCTAGCAATGCTTCGCGGCTAGGAAGACCAGACAGAGCAAATGCAATTCTTTGAGCAGGCGATACACTGCCTACCTGAGACCGACACACCACTTACCACTGCATCTTGTTGTAGTGGTTATAGGCAAGTGGACTATAATGGAGATACGACCGACCATCACCTTCGCGGTGATGATTACCAAGTCTATCGAAATGAAGCGTAGAACGGAGTAGAAGTTGAATAATGAAATCAGTCAAGCCTCTAACGGCAATTACTGTAGACCAATCGTTTTGTTTTCAGCAACAGACGAGTTATACAAAACAAGAATAGACCTACAGCACAGCAAAGTGTGTTCATTTCTTGGCCCCTCGAGCCGAGAGGGTTTATTATCTGCTCGATTTCCTCGTAACCCCACCACTCAATGTTGACGGCATATACTATGCCCACTCCCAGAGACAACCCAGGCGGAAGAGAGTTGCGAATTCTGGCATATCCATAGAACAGGTCGGTATCAGAACGTGCAACCGTGGAATCTTAGCCACTCATTAAGGCCGCGCGTCTACGGTAGTGATTATAAAAACACTATACGCTACCGATGATTAGAAGGACTTGGGAAGTGTTGCGACCTGCAGTGACATTAGCAAACCTACTGCTAATCATGAAATATCATAAAGGCAACGGCAACAAGAGTTGCTATTCAAGAGCGGTTACTCCTCCGATTCCATTCTGCTCCCGTTATACATCCTACTGAACATTCCAATGCACATTCCATACATATGACTTAGAAGATCTCATCATCACTGCTCAAGTTCACCAGCGCCACAACCCTGGCCGCATTCATTGCGGTGAAGGAGTCCAAGTGCCGCTTCGGAATATTCAGTTTGCGGGTTTGGAAACGCTTCAATCGTCGAGGGTCGAGTTTGTGGTGGCTCAGCAGAATCCCTGATGCTGGCCTCGATATTTTGATCTATTTGCCGTCCTTTTCTATACGTCCAGACGTCAGATAGTTCTTTGATGGATTCGCGCTCAAAGAAATCCCACGGTAGGTGTGAGTGGAATGACGCAGCCGCCTGCTTTACACCCCACCCCGAAAGCACCTACTGCGCAATTGCGCCAGCTCTCGGACGCCTTTGCGTTTAGGCGGTACGCGATAGCTTCGAAAGCTCTTGGCCGTTAGGAATCTCTGAAGAATTGGTCACGGAATGGCATCAGCCGCAGGCACCGCATTTCCCCAGAACGGCTGGCTATTCGCCATGTTAGCGAAGTCATTAAGATTCGGGGTCGTTCAGAGAGGCATGCTCTCCGAAAAAGGCATAATAGTCGATGCCTTTCCGTACGAAAGAGGACAGGTGGTTTTCCCTGCGCCGCCGTGGTGCATAATAATAGAGAACTGCTGGAAAGACAATTTGTGCGGACACTCATCGAGGAACATGACTTGATCGCTCTTTGGTGCGCTTAGCTTACTTCGGTCTTTCGAAACTAGTGCACAGCTCCGGTGTGGCGAATTGCCGTATCCAGTATGCCAGACAGCTTGGCTGGATCATCAATAACGATGCTGATTTTCTTTATCGGATTTGGAAGCAAGCTCTTTTGGGGTCCATAGGCCGGCGCGTTGCGAAAAAGAAGCCGCAGACTTTTCGAATGATTAGCAGTGTTCTGGTTCCCTATGGAAGTTTCCGAATCCATCATCTATATGACATCCCCCATCCTCCGGGTCTGGAACAAATGGCGGAGACCAGCGATATTTGAAATGAATCCTCGGCATCTCCGTCAATAGGGGGCCCTCGGAGAAGATGATAAGTTTAAGATCGAGGCCGATCCTCCACTCGGTCACGTTGCCGAGTTTTGGAATTTGACTAGACTTGGTAAATAGCAAAAGTGCCAAGTTCGCCCTCACACAAACCCGGCTTCGAGCCACGTGGACGAGCACACTACTCACCCTTGCCACGTCAGGAGGCTTAACCCATACGACGCCAAGTAATTGGCCTCGGATACTTCAGTCCTGCAGTCCCTTGCAGGTTGACATTGGCAAAGGGCGCGGAAAGCCAATATACTTGAGCTGATCTGGTCGTGCGTCGGCAGCAGGCATCAAGATACCAGTCTCCCTGGAATACAGAATGCTTTCTTCATATTCCGAGGACTGGCAACGACTGATTAAATTATTCTTCAAACCACCACATGGATTTTGTTACTCTCCATTCGCTTTCACTCAGGTATGGGTCGGCGCTTCATCACTTGTCCTCATGCCGCAACAATGGCGACGGTGAGAGCAAGCGAAATAAGAATAGGCAATGGAGTTGCGCTGAGCTACCTTTTAATGCTCGTGATGTCCAGCACCTGGATCCTTGTGAGGATCTCCTCACACTTTCAGGTCTGAAATATTATTACAGTCATGAATCCATTCTGCAATCTCCTCACCCATGTGAAGCACCAACTTCTCATAATGCGGCGCGTCATCCACAAAAAGGCTGCAATGGGCGCCAACTTCATCTGTGCCCTCCATAAAAATGCGCACCCACGTAGGATCAGCCTTGGGCGGAAGAAGGCAGAATGTGCGCGCCTGGATTGGGGTTGCGGCACTTTTGTTGTCATCTCCCACCTCAGTAGTCAACGGTGCTTCTTCGAAGCTCTGCTGGGTTTCTTTGGCACCCCAGGATTGGGATACAAAAAACCAGAAAGACTCTGCTAGGCGATCCAAGTGTCCCCGAAGGCGATGCAAAAGACTACTGGGATGCCCTTGTCCCACGCAGCGGGCAGTAGACTTACGCGCCTCCTCAGTGGTTCGTCTTTTGAACAGTAGAACATCAGCGTCGATTCGCTGGGAGTTGCCGAGAGCTTTGGCCGGAGTGTTCCAGCTAACAGAGCCCCAGTCTTCGTAGAGGAATTCTAATCGGAGATTTGTTCCAGCCTCCTCGAATAATCGCTTTTTGTCTGTATTCCCATCTCGCAGTTGTACAACCTCCGGCTTCCGGCATGCGCGCCGTTGTGTGCTGGCAGTGAAATAGTTCAAAAAGCGGATATTTGACTGCCTTCCCAAATCTCCGGCTTGTCGGGTTGGATTTTCGTGCGATGGATGAAATTCATCAGCATCCTCTAGGGCTCGTAGCTGGCGGTATCGAAGCCTCAGGATCTGCGGATGCCTCAAACAGCGCCCATATTTCCAGTGGGAAGAGTAGTAGTTGATGGCTTCACGGACCCAGACTGGGAAGCTATATATCCAAAAAGATTGCTGAACTTCTGTCGTGGATGATGGTTTCCTTAGAGATGCTTCCTCATCGTTGAAGAAAGGAGGATTGAAAAAGGCATCCACGGCAGGTGAAGATGTACTACATTCCAGAAGTTGAGAATTGGCAGAACAGTCTGACTTGAGCAACACGTCTGCAGCATAAGGTTGGGTCTTTTCTTCTGACTGTTTCTTGGGGCGAAACAGACTCAAGATCCCAGGAACGATGATGCCAGGGTTGAGCCCCAAGAAAGGACAATCCATCGATATTGTGCCGACGACATGATGGCGCAACTGCTGTCCCAGGCTGACGTTTGGTTTCTTCTGTCAACTACTTAGTAATATGGAATGCCTTGCTATAGAGAAGATATTTACCAGTAGGGCAACTTCAGCAGCCAAGATGCCGCCCAAAGAGTGTGCCACCAGGATGATATCTGTTTGAGAATCTTCATGAGGTTCAAGCCAGCGGCTGAAAATTTCTACCGCGATATTCATGGCATTGCGCGTTTCATACTGGGGGTAGATCTTTGAATAGACGATATGAGTGTCGCGGAGGGCTTGTTTGAGAAAGCAATGGACGTGAGAAGGGAATTGGCCAAATGACTCTTCGCTACCGCAAAAGCCATGGATGTAAATTACCAGTAGCTTTCTTTGCGCAGCTATGTGGTCAGAGCCGCCAAAAGATCGAGGGAGATACCGAGGTAAGGATTCGCCGACTTTGCTACAAGAAGGCATGTTGTTGAAGCTGAGTGCCAGCACTTAGCACGAGTGGAAACCAATCAAGTCTACCGTCATTAACGACGGGCTCGTAATGGAAATAAACCAGAATAGCCGCCCAAAGGCGACGGACCTCCTTCAGAAAGAGGCTTAGAGTAGGTGACGCGTCTAGAATACCCAACTGTGCTGCGGATAAATTACGTTTAAAGCTATAGCGCACCCCGAATCCTAACATATGCTCGCGTTCGTAAACGAGCCCGTAGGAGCTCACCCGTTTCAGGTTCTAGAGTTGGTGCTGGCCTCGCATTTATTCGCAAGTTGCCGTTTCCACCGATCACAGCGAACTGGACCGTGCTCGGCTGGGGCTATAGATGCCGACGCGGCAAAGACCGAAACCCCGACCCGCCAAATCATCAGCTGCCAAAGCTATAGTTCAGACCGAATCTCAATGTCCCAAACACAGCATCAGGAGCGGCGCACGAAGGGGACGCATGTGGGATCCTGATCCTGGGGTTGATTGACGCGATGTGATACCCAAGGACTCAAGGCATTATGTATTTGAGACTTTTGATCTGGTGCATATACTTCGTCATGAACCATTGGTCATCGACAACGGCCAACTCAGAGCCTTCTCCCAAAACGGCCCAATCTGATTTACAAGGGATTCTACAAGTGGCTTCCCACAAGCTTCAAACACCCAAAAGTCCCGGACGCTGTGCAGAACTGCTAGATAGTAAACTAGTACTGCCAATGCCTCGGGGCGTCGTTGGTACAAGGCGTCAATGTACTCGTCTGAGACCACGAGCGGCCAGGCCATGGCTGCGTGGACTCTGAGGTTGAGATCCGAGGGATCATGTTTTGCGATGTCAAGCACCCATTGCACACGTTGCAAGGCTTCCATCGATGCAATGAGTGGCGGGCTCGGCGGGTCAGCTGTTGTCCGTAATTGGGTGCGTAGCTCGACTGTCTCCGTGCCGGCTTCGCGTCGCTCGATTGCCTGGCCAATGGCGACAACGCCCAACAGGGGTGCCAGGTCCGAGCGAAGAATCCGATCCCAATAATTAAGCGTGACGGCGCGGACGCCCCGGTGAACGCGTGTATAGTCGACAAAGGCGCTGATAAACTGGCTAACGTCGTGCTGGTTGTCCGTGATAGTATTACGCAGGACGTGGATGCCGAGAAACGAGGCGAACAGAAAGTATGGCATGAAGTTTGCGTCATTGATATTCTCTCGGGCTTCGTTAAACTGACCCAGCGCACGAGTTTGCAGCTCCGTGGCTTGGGTAATGAAAAGGGAGCGGCGCGCTTGCTCTGCTGTGGATCGATGCAGAGCGGCAACGGCAAGTAGCTGATCAAGCAGGTAAGGAGCTGTAAGCGCGCTGTCCAGAGCGCTCTCCATGAGTGGGCTCACGTCGCCGCCTGTCGCCATATACTTCCCCATGTTGACGTGCGCGTAGTAAATTAGGGCCAAGTGCACAGCGTTAAAACATCCGCGGGGTGCTTCGGGGAGCCTGGCATCAGCTACCGTCCCAAGAAGCGCAGTCGACGCAGGAGTTGCCGCGGGGCTGTTGCTGTTGCTGCCGGCGCCGGCGACATCCGAGTTAGTGCTGGCCGTAACATGCCCGAGTCTCCGGGCTGATGCGGCAGCATACGAGCAGGTTCGGTCGCCCAAGGTACACTTGGCACATTGGGGACGGGCCTCATCGCACTTCACGTGCCTCTTCTTGCACGTGATGCACCCGGTTCTTGACTTTTTACGGGTACGTCGATTTTCGCTTTCACCCGATAGGCTGGATGTCATTCCGACGAGGTTCTGGCGTGCCCGTTTGTGCAGACCAGAATGCGAGGCCAGCCGAGTCGCTCTTCTTCGGGGGTTCTTCCCTTTGCAGGTCACGGGATCGATCGGGACAGGGGGCGTGAGCGTTCAAGGAATAGACTGTTGTGGAGATGCATCGGGACCGTTTGATTGCACGCCAACCCTGTCCAAGCCCAGCTTAGCTTCGCACTACGGAGGAGGGTCCGATTCCGAGCGGATGCGAAGGAAATGCGAGGCGAACGCGAGGCAGACACGAAAACAGCAGGTATCGCTCGCTACGAACTATCTCGCCTTAACTCGTTCGCGTACCAGATTTGGGGCAAACCCTGGCAAGCCATCGGATGCTAACTATCTGGATGCTCACCCCCAAAACACCATCCGTGAATCCATGCATTTCCTTATCGCTCGGCTGACCTCCCCATGGGAACAGGTTCATGTGAGTACCGTAGGAACTCGAAAAATTGAGAATGACTGCGGAGCC
>KL659863.1:0-15291 GCA_000732775.1 Stachybotrys chlorohalonatus IBT 40285 | reverse complement strand
GTGGGCGATACCCACTTGCTCGCACGGGCTACTGACAAAGCAACTGGTTCAACATCATGCCTGATTCAACTGCCGGGCCTGCACCACCCGATCCCGCCGCGGCTCTGGCCGGAGCTGCACGAAACGTCAGTCGTCAAGAGCTTATCGCCATTAACTGGATCCGCTTTTCCACGGCCACCTTTCTTGTCAGCCTTCATCTCGTGGTACGCTGGCGACAAATTCGAACCCTTCTGTCAGTCAACCCCTGGATACTGTTTGCCTGGGCGTGCGCCTTGACCATGACCATCTTGCAAACCGATCAAATGAATGCACTATGATACACAGTGTTCCTAATTTCCGGTCGTGTGGACCTGACGGATGTCGAAACAATGGAGGATATGCATGCTCAGCTTGCCCGATGGCAATTTCCCATTATCAAGCTATTCTGGAGTACGCGTGGTCGGTCAAAGCAAGCTTTTTGGCACTATTCTTTCGATTGGTGAAGCAGACTACTCTCGCTCGCCGGCTCTGGTACTGTGTTGCTGTATTTTCTGCAGTGGCCTATGTTGGATGCTGGCTGGCCAGCTCTCTCACTTGCTCTCCATCTAGCGACTACCTCAGACCCAGGATGATCCTCCCTGTATCGGCATAAAGTCAGCTATCGGTGTCTCGCATCGGCATCCTGACCAAGCAACAGGCCGCTGCAACTCACCCACAGATCTCGAGGCAGCGTTTCAACATCCTCTACTCTACGTCGGTCGATATTGCTAGTGATGTTATGATCAAGGCTTTGCCAATCATGGTTCTACCCGCCTTGCAATTAGATAGGAGCACAACAGTTTGCCTTTGGTGTTGCTTTCAGTCTTGGTCTCGTTATCATTGCCGTTGCCCTCGTTCGTATGAGCCAGGTCATTATTGGCGAGCACGTCGACATGTTTGGTCTCGCCATCTGGGGAGCTGTCGAAGCTGTTACTGCTATAGTAGTCTGGTGCTTTCCAGCTCTCAAGGGCTTCCTGGCTCGACGCGTTAGAAAATACCATGGTGCTATGTCGTCAAGGCAAAAACATGGCACACGAGGTGATAGTGCTGAAGCCGGCTCGGCAACTACCCCTTAGCTGAGCAAGGGTAGACAGGAACGACCGGGGCAATATCTATCATCTCATGGATAGACCGACTTTTTACACGGCTGAGGACGCAGTACATATTACTCTCCAACAAGTTTATCTGGCGAAGTAGCCTGGCGCGCCTTCGCTTGTTGCTACTGCAATGATCATGGCGATCGTGGCAGGATTCACTCCTTTCGCTGCAAAATGCGATCGCAGTCTCGTAGGATTGAGGACCTACGCCTAGTATGAAGGAAGGATATGTATGTATGTAAAACCATTCCTCATCTCACAGTCAAACACGTTTCTCTGCTCGATATCTTACCCACTGCTGTTCACCTATCAATGATTTGCCGAGGAATTTAACCAACCTCTTTTCGATAGAAAGACCATCACTTTCAATTTCGCTGTCTCTGCTTCAGTGGCATCTATGCACGACCTTCTCGTCTTCAGAACCGGTAATAAAGAAGGAAAATCTATGCATCCGTGACTTCATCTGTGCCAATAAGTACAATGCAACCAATTTCTCTTCGGACCCAGCTGTGGATATCCATGATAGCTCCCATGCCGATGGACCCAATGTCAATGCAACCATGGCGCAACAGCAATGCTGACAGCGCTGAGGTTGTCATTGTCAACCCTGGTCGCGAGATTCACTTCACACTAAGAAGGGATTGCCATATTGCTTTCGATGCGGCGCATCTGCAGGGAGGGTGCCGTGGCCATAGGCAATAGGGGAGTTGCTGATCAGCTACTGCCATAACAGATCGAAATCAGCTTGAAAGACACCAAAAGACTGACTTCGGGCAGCGCATCATGAGGACGAAGACAAGGTCGCACTTTCCGAGAGCTTGGTGCAAAAGATGTCAGTCAAAGAGTCCGATCGACTTCGTAGGCAAGGTAAATCTGTGAGTGAGGTTAAAGAAATTGCGCGATAAGGACCAGCTTTAAAAGTGCCAAAGTTCATGCCAGATACGAGCTTCAAGACTTATGCATAACCATGTTAGTTTATTGATCCACTTGAATTGAGATCATTGATTGGATTCCACTGTATTAATTCAAGGACGAGCCATACAAGGCGACCCTTGGTGCGGTGGAGCATCGATGCTGGAAGGATCTGAAACACTAATCCCCCTACCTGAAAGCTTGAGCTCGGGTCCTTGAGAATTTGTATTTCCTCCAATCGGGCTAGATGACTTGCTCTACAATCCCTGGCTCCTGATCAGATAAGCATGAGTTTGTGGAGTCCGATTGAAGGAGTACATCGGCATAGTTTCGCTCAACCAGGGGCCCATGTTCGGATTCTCTTCCATCATGACCTCTGCCTGTCAAGACTACCTCGGTTCTTGAATGAACCGTCCCGGCGATTCCAAATGGTAATGCTGCAGTTTCTCGGTCGCACCACGACAGTACATCCCTAGGAAGAAATGGAAGATATATCCATCTGGCCCAGGGTCATAGAGGCCTGGCTGTGATAAGAAGGGTGTTGACTCGACGTCCATTGTTGGCTTGTTGGCCTATGTGAATCCTACGTGTGGTTCCAATACACTCTCTCTCCATGGATGCGGATACCCTGTAATCATGCTCAAACTCAAAATTTGGTCCCCACTGGGAGGCGGAAGGTAGCCGAAATTGGCACTGCCGCTGGTATCGAGTGCCTCGTATCCGCTCGAATTTCGTATGGCACGGTCTTCGCCTCCGTACAATTGATTGCACGTGGCTATGCGCAGGGATGGTCCAACGAAAACAGCTTAGCCCTACTGATTACTGAACAAAAAACAGGCCTTTTGTTGTTAGGACGCCGGATACCCGACTTGATCCGGTTAGCATGGCAGATGATGTTTCGAAAAGCCATCCTAAACTTGTCCTTGGCCACTAGCTAGTAGTCGTCGAAATTGCAGGCCGGCAGCATATCCACTGCCGGAACACCTCTCCGATGCCAAAGGGATGAGGGCCACCTCTGAACATCACTCAACCACCTGCCGTGGACAAGACTGTCGCCAAGTATAAGTAGAAGCACCATTCTCTCCTGTACACATGTGCTCTCCACCTTCAATTCAGTCATTCACTTCTTGAATCCAGTCATTCGCTTCTTGAATCTAGTCATTCACTTGTTTATTTCTCTTCGTTCTTTACATATTTCAAAATTCGCCAAATTCAATTCAAAATGAAGGTCGCCACCCTTGTCTCTCTCCTCTCCGCCCTCCCGGCTGCAATGGCCTGCTTAGGTTACACAGGCGGTGTTCCCAAGGCCACTGGCACCAAGAGCTTGAGCGCGCCTCGTACCCTCAAGAAGAACGAAGTTTTCGACGCCGGCTGGGTCAGGTATGACCGCGGTGTCAAGTGCTCAGGCCAGGCCGAGGGAGGTATGCAATTTCATCCCTCAAGCTACTCAACGGTTTCTCATGCTCATTCTCTCTTCCAGGTTCCGCCGATGCTGTGTTCATCCTCGAGGACGGAGCGACCCTCCGCAATGTCATAATTGGTGCTAACCAGAGGGAGGGCGTTCACTGCAAAGGGTCTTGTAACCTTGAGTTCGTCTGGTTTGAGGATGTCTGCGAGGATGCCATCTCTATCCTCGGCAGTGGAACCGCCAATATCATTGGTGGAGGTGCGTACAAAGCTTCGGACAAGATCATCCAGCACAACGGCTGCGGTCATGTCAACATCATCAACTTCTACGCGAACGACTATGGCAAGGTCTACCGCTCATGCGGCAACTGCAAGGGCAACAGCAGCTGTAAGCGATCTGTGCACATGGAGGGTACTACTGCTGTCAATGGCGGCGAGCTCATCGGCATCAACACCAACCTGGGTGACAAGGTACGTGGAAAAGTCAGTCTGAACGTTGCTGTATCATAACTAATTATTTGACCCCGTTCAGGCCACCTACTCGAACAACTGCTTCCCCAAGACTCAGTGCCAGGGCTACAAGGGTTGTGATAAGAGCAATGGCGAGTGCGAGCCTACGAAGTCCTCGAAGTGCTAAGCATACTTCTATTCAATATGCAGCTGGTGCTTGTAGTCGGTGACCTAAGCTGGCAGGCAGAAAGGCACTCAGCAAATATGTAGATCAATCGTGGGCCGAACTAGCAAAGACATAACCCAACATTAGAATAACCCGAAGGGGGATTGTATGCTGGACTTACATGGAAAGAGATAGGGTTAATTTAGTAATTACAAGTTGTCCTGGGGGAGCATCCTCGCGCTTATGACTATTGAGTCACCAGGGTCTTATCCCTTCAATTACCAGCGTCATCGTGTTCACTAGAAAGGTAACCTCACTCCACAACCTGAATAAATATACGTGGGAAAACGTGCACGACAAGTTGTGCAAAACTCAGGAAATTGCTATCAAGAACGGAGAACACTGAAAGAATTCCATGTAGAAATAGCATGGCTTTAAAGAGGCCCGAGGCCAATGGTCCAGGCCTGTGGACTCGCGGCGAGCCCAGATGATTTTTGTATACCGAACGGTGGCTTTGCTGTTATCCTCAGTGCGAGATGAAGGATACGCCGTGAAGCTCTTTCTAGTCCTACTAAGTGGTATGTCAAAAGCAAGGCGTCACTACAAGTGGAACAGACTCGATATTCAACATCCTGGCTGGCTTCGAAAGTATGCCCAACATTAGCGAGATGGCCAAGAAAAAAAAGTCAAGAATTTACTACTGGAGCAGGCAAATTCCAAGAGCATTCACCTTTATCAAGCTGTTCAACCGTCATAGGGCGGTATACTCCGAGCCCTGCCAGCATTCATGAAAACGCTGGTTGATGGAGCAGCTTAGTACGTCCACGCTGAGAGAACTACGTCTCTGGCTCATATCGAACGAGCAGTATTCAATGTGACAGATCGATAGGTCAAGAGGCTACTGAATAGTAATTTAAGGTCTAGTTTCGTCGTTATCTAGAGCCATTGAGACCGTACACAGACGGTCGAGATTTGTCCGCCGTCGTACGTTGGCGCCATGCTTCGCAGACACTATGCCGAATCTCTCTAGCACCTGCCCATTTATTTTGGGCTCGTAAATGTCACCACGGCCACAAAAGTGAGCATCTTAAAGCATCGCGCTGGAAGACTTTTGCGCGTTGCATGCAGCGGACGACAATGACGTTTGAGGACCATAGGGTATTGCTGCATAAGCTGCGATGCTCTACATGACAAGTGGCATAGTGGAATAGGGACAAAGGATGTTATCTAGGTAACAGAGGATACAGAGAATTGATAATAATACATTTCACACACCTCAATCGCTCTCCTCAAACGCAAGGCGCGGCTTGTCCCGGCTCAGTAAATGTTTCCGATGCCAAGAGCCCACAAACAGCCCCTCACTATCAACCTCATCTCGGACCCTCTGCCATTGCACAAGGTCTTCCCCATACCAACTTACTATCTCGTCGTGAGTAGCAACAAAGTTTTTCGCTCAGTGCGGCTTGCCACCTAGATCACGCATGAGCCATTCGAACGCCTCGAACCATCTCTTCAACTGTGGGGGCTCAAGATCATACGGTCGATACAGCGTGGCATTCATGTTCAGTGTCGGCCCGTTTTTTATCGTGCTGTCCAACCAAGGCCGATTATGCTTCTCATCGCTTGTGTGAAGGTTGGAGTCGCAGACTCGAACCTCGATTGGAGAATGAACGTAAAGGCCAGTGGGCGAGAAAGGGATCCCGGGTTTCGCATACCCCTCATCACCTGGGCTCAGGTCATTAAGCCATGAGCCCAGCCTTGCAATGGCTTCTGGTCCTTTGTGCAGCGGGATGGCCCATTCCATCACATACTGACTGAACAGACAGTTCATCCAGAGTGCCTTATCCATCGGTTGACATCCACTAGATATCGTCCCGTTTCGGAAGCCATACTGCATGCCAAATACAAACCTGGATGATCGGTGCTTAGCCAAAGTGGAGACGTGGTTTGGGAATAATGTATAACTTACCATTCAATCCACGGAGTTATGAATGGCACCAGTCGTGCGAGCCAGAGAAGATTATGGTAGATGTGGTAGCCAAGCGGCCCGTCGTAGTATCCCGACCGTGGCTCGAAGTGAACCTCTCGACCCAACTTCAGGTCCTCTCTTGTAACCGTGTCGCCTTTCCAGACCACCGACCGGCGCGTATAGGGCATCCACCATACTCGAACAAACTCAGAGTCTGTCCAAAGGTTATTTTGGTTCTGCCAGGCCGATAACATGGACGCCTCGGACTGAATTGTCTGGGACCATTTAATGCTGAAGGCAGGCGCGGCTCGAAACGTTACTTCCGTAATAATTCCGAGGGCTCCAAGTGACAGCAGTGCACCGCGGAATAAGTCTGGTCTGTCCTTCGCAGAGCATGACACTGTCTTTCCGCTAGCGAGGGTGATCTTGAGAACCTCGATGGCTTCCGAAATTAGACCATGCTTCAGCGTGCTTCCCCGGGTACCCGTGCTGATGGCGCCGGCGATGGACTGTTCATTCACGCTACCGAGAACCGGGAACGACAGATGATATTTCGTAAGCTCCTCCGTAAGCTGCCACAAGCGGATGCCAGCCTGAATTACGACGACGCCGCTTTCCACTATTTTCATGTGAGCCTGTGATGAACGAGTTTGGCGCTCGTCTTCATTTCATCAACTCAAACGAGCCATCGTGTAACACATACCGTCCACAGAAAGAATTTGTCTCAAATTGTCCAAGTTTACGAGCCAGCTATTTGTGCACATGATGCTGGAAGGCGAGTGGCCACAGCCGACCATAGTGATACGTCGACGGCACTGTCGAGCAAGGTTGACGACCTTTTCCACCTCTTCCTGGGATTGAGGCTGAATGTAGAGTTCGGGCAAGGAAGAGAATGTTCGCGCCCAGGTGAAATGTACATGTCCGGGCTTGGCTCTGAATGGTACCCCATCACTGGAGGCTGCTTTTATGATCTTCAGCACACGGCTGTCCACTCCAGAAGATGTCATGGATGATAAATGGGTTGCAGATATGGCACAGCTGAATATGTCGATGTTGGCGAAGGCCAGGTACCAATAAAGTTTGTAGAATGGGGTGTATGAGTGGTCGTGGGCTGAATGAAGGTTTGGGAGTTATATAGATATAGAGTGCAGGTCCGGTCCATAATAAGGGGCGATGGCGCCCGTTGGAATCTATGCCGGGTGTCTGGAGCCCTCGGCAGCCCCTGTGAGGCGTGGAGGAGAATCGCTTCGCAGACCACGTCAGGGTCGGCCAGAGTAATACCAACCGGGGCCAAAAATAACTATGACATACCAGAGTCGCCACTCGTCTGTGTCAGAATGTGCCTAATCGGGTCCGCCTTGTTTTGCAAAGTTGCGCAAGGCGAGCTTGAAGTCTTACCTTGTCTGGTGGCCGGCGCTAAAGAGTCAGGATGGACACATTCTCCGCCAGCGTTGGTTGTTTCGGAAATGTGCAGCAACGCGTTTCTATCCCCAGTTGGAACATCGGACAGTTCCGATAGTGGGGGACTCTAAGCTTTTCTTGTCATCCGAAGCCGCTACATGCAACGCGAGCTAGCGCATTTGGTGCCCAGGATCATAATCGTTAGCTATATTAGATCTTGCCCATCCTCGATCAAGCGTGTCGCTCCCCGCAAACATTTACTCCAGCACAACACTCCTTACTTTAGAGGTTGCATACGTCTTCATATTCAATCTTCAACCCTATTCTGGGGCTTCTGAGCATGAACGGAACTATTCCCCCGCAACCGGACGCCCTCGCCAAGCCCCGAATCACCTCCCGCATTCCTCCCCTCATTCTAGGCACCGCCACGTTCAATACTCAGCATGTCAAAGACCCGCTTCAGATGCCCTATCGTCAAATTGTCTCTCGCGCCCTAGAGCTGGGAGTCGACGGCTTCGATACCTCCCCATATTATGGGCCCTCGGAAACTCTTCTGGGAGACGCGCTGGCTGCTCACGTTATCGCGCATGGCACCCCACGCGAGTCCTACGTTCTCATTACCAAAGCAGGGCGCATCGGGCCCAAAGAGTTCGACTACTCGCCAGAACACATATCTCGCTCTGTACTGCGGTCTCTTGAACGTCTTCACACGTCGTATCTCGATCTTGTATACCTGCATGACGCCGAATTTGTCACCCAGGAGGAAGTCCTGGAAGCCGTGCAGGCATTACGACAACTTCAGGCCCAGGGATTGATCCGTCATGTGGGAATAAGTGGATTCCCCGTGGACGTTTTATGTAGTCTCTCCGAGCTCGTGCTGGCCAAGACCAAGGTTCCTCTAGACGCGGTGTTGAGCTACGGTCACTTCACCATTCAGAACCCTTATCTTGGACTCGTGGACTGCATTACGACCGCGTCCAGGCAAAGTCCCCTGGGCCGGTTCAAGGGTGCCGGTGTCGAAGTCGTGGTAAATGCCAGCATGCTCGGCATGGGACTTCTCACACAGACCGGCATTCCTACCGGAGAAGAAGCCCACTCGGACTCCAGCCGCGGAGCCCTCATTGCGAAATGGCACCCATCACCTCCCGGCCTGAGGCTGGCATGCCGACGACTTAGTACTATAGCAGAAGCGGAGGGTTATCGCTTGGAAGACGTCGCCCTTCGCTGGTCGATGGAAGCGTACGCCCGCGTCGGAGCTATGGCAGGTGTGGGCGTAGAACTGCCCGGGGGCTGTGGAGTTAGGGTTGGTGCCAGTGTTATGGGTGTTGCCACAATCACTGAGCTGGAACAGACGGTTCGGCTATGGGAGCAGATTCTTCGGGCACTCAAAGTGTCACGACTTGGTGCAACGCTTTCTTCCGCAGATGTCGACATGAGTTTCGGTGAAGGCCCGGTTTTCCAGCTGGTCCAGGAGAAGATGTGGCCAGCTTTGGCAGAATGGAAGGGCTACGCTTGGGCGAGCCCAGAGCCAGGCTTCAGGAACGAAAGACAAGCCACGGGTGACTGCGGTACAGGTCGGGAGGTGAGGTTGTGAACACGTAGCTCTCCAATACAATGTACTCTACATTTAACGGTAGCTGGAAACAATGGACTAATATATTGCGTTTCGATCTAAATGTTATGAGTACTTTGGGAACCGCCGGTTGTATGGCGATCATGATCCTTGATTAAACCAGCCCATCATGCTGCATGCCACGTCATGAAATGATAAAGTCAAAATAGAGTTAAGATGTCTCATATTCATACGAGCCTAGCCATGTCTTTGCAGCTGATGTTCAACTAGGACTGTCCATTTACAAGGACACCCCGGCCAGTTTGCCCATGTAGCCGGGAAAGTAAGTTTGGAGAAGTGGAGGAGTCTGAGATTCTATGCCTTGGATTATTCCTATATACCGAACTGCGGACTTGGCAAGAGACTAAGAGCCCGAAGAGAAGGACGCCACTCCAAATCACCAATCCCAACCCACTCTCGTGTGGCTGGCATGCTTGGATTGCAACGATCCTTTCGATCCTCGTCGACAGTCTATCTAAGATAACTACGACATCAGCCTTGCAGGTCTACAAAACCAAAACACACAAACCGGACGCTGTACCCAGAGGACCAAGCGCTATCGAGAGAGGCGTTGCGGGATTTCGCATTCTCTTTTCACACCAGTACAAGTTCTAGAGCAGGCTTTGATGATGGTATTACTTACATCTTCAACGAGTTTCCGGTAGTTGAGTTCACCTTTTCAGACGACTAAGTCACTAGATCGGGTCGTCAAAGGGATCTAGAGCCACCATGTTCCTGACTTCGCAGTCTGCTATATTCGAGAGAACCGGTCGAGTTCTGGTGTAGAAAGTTCACAACCTCTAATTCTGTGTCAAAGCGGCCCTTCAGATGTACTCATCACGAAGAACACTCTAAGCCACAAGAAGGCCACTATTGGTTGTCTTTGGTGATGAATTCTTTTCAGACCTCGCTTTCTGTTACTCATGCATACCTTTGTGGCTTGTTTTGGAAAGAACAGAGGTCGTCTACGTTTTCCATAAGCAAGTTTCCGCGATCTCGAGGAGTGTGGCTGTTGAGCTCGCATCATGACTGACAAGAACATCGATGGTTAGGGTCATGAATCGCTCTACTGCGAAACGGACATGACCGTGTGGTTGACTACTCTCAGCTAACGACATGGTCTTCCACAACACCCGACGGAGTGTGGAATATTCGTCTAGTATATATTAGTTCCAGGCATCTCAAATGGGCGATTCACTTATATCGCACGTGATCTAATGCGTCAGGCAGCGGACCAAAAGAATTAGAAATAAAAGAAATTTAAATAAATAAATAAAAAGGAGTCGCCGGAAGTGTAAATTAGGTATGATTTGGAGCATTCATGAGAGTTTAGCTGTCCCGGACATGTGCTGGAATGATAGGCCTTGGTGTTAAATTCCATAATTGGATTAGGCTATGTGGAAGTGGTAGGGTCGATGGTAAGGTTTGCTTTAAAGCTGCGACGAAAATCTTTCGTTTGACACGGTGGAAATAAATTATTTAGGTGTGACCGCTGCCCACCCTAGAGCAGTGCCCTGGGCTGTTCCGCCACGATTCAACCTGCTGATGCGTACTCAAGGATGGCCAAACACCAGATGAAACACCGAATGGCTCTAGAATATACGTCTGATACCAAAGGACGAGTCGTTTAGAGTAGGTGTTCGCAAGATTCCTGCTCAGTCCTGTTTCCAACACAGCAACAGCAGGCTGTCGCCGGGAGGAAACACTTTGTTAGATGCACCGCTGGAAATCTGTACCGTAAATAGATTCTGGTAATCCGAGTCTTTTTCGGCTGAGGCGCACTGAAGGATAAGATGAAGCAGCCATTCAACATCAGCGCATGGAAATAGCTCAATAAAGATGCAACAGGCCTTTTGCGGACAGCGCAAGCCGACTTGACAAGCCATGCAGAGCCAAAGAAGCTGGGTGGTGCTTCTAGACTGCCTGTCACAAATTCCCTCTACCTGACATAGTGGGGCGATCCATAAAGCAAGTAATGAGTAATTCTGCGGTGCACCCCTCATGTGCCACTGAATGCCCACCCCCCAATTGGTCATCTCCTGGCCAACAGCGTGCCATCCCTGTCATTGCCGTTCTACGATTGAATAAGCAAAGCTCGTTATCACCACCATCCTAAATCGATATGTCGGGCCGGCGAGGGTCAGAACGATATATGGATCGGTCGGAGTCGTCCAATAGTTGGGCTTGCGAATAGCATCAAGAGCCATGCCACCAACATCGCGCCTGTGAGCAACACACTAATGGAACGCGCAACTTGTCGCGTCCGGGGCGGCCGCGCAAATGCAAAGGGCCGTGAGACACGGCACAACGAACGACCTTTCCAAGGGGTCTCGAGATGCTCGGTTGAAGCAGCCGGCACGGCCGGATTTTGGAGCGATACGAATACAGTAGCTAACCCGCATCTACCGCAAGCTATGGCGCCATGGCTGAAACAGGAGTGGCGCGAAGACGTTGGCTTGACGCCGTCCCACAAATACGGTAACCATCTCACATTCACAACGAGGGTGTGCCCTGCTGCGTGGCAACCAGGTCCGAAAACGGGATGGGGCGGGAAACAAATCAGATAGATGGAAAATAATGCACCAGTGCGGCTAGGAAGCAAACGCCCACCGTATTCTTAGCCATATGCATATCATTGACCAGGACATTTTGTCGGGGTCGATCATGAGGCGGGAGAGGTGCTCGCGTTATCAGAACTTGGCATTTTGATCACCATAAATTGAGAGGCCCTGTCGTTGAGATGCATTATAAGATCCCTACCTGCTCTAGCCAAGATCTCATCAACTACCCTCATCATCGCGCGTCTTACCCAATCGCCCCATTTCACAGCTGGCCTGGAAGTACCCGCCTGCTCTTTTTGCAATTTAAACCCGATATTTCGTCGCAAATCATCAGTCCCTTCAGGATGCTGGCTCCTCACTCCCAATCCTCTATCCGCGTTGGCTTCCGCAGCCATACTCCAACCGAGCTCACCGTCAACTGCAAGAAGTCTGACAAATTCCACGGACCCCGGTCCCCCATTCCTAGTTCCCCAATCAGGGTCTTCACCTTGGAGGAGAGAACCAACCAGTCAACCTTGTCCTACGACGATCGCCTGGATGGTGCACTCCACGTCCTCCGCACCGAGGCTCACGCCCTCCAGGTCCTGTCTGGCCTGTATGCATCAGACCGCACCTGCCGTGATGGATTTTTCCGTTCCATCGAAGCAATCACTCGCCACAAAAATCGCCGCGGCAAGGTGGTCTTTGTGGGTGTCGGCAAGTCGGGCTGGATTGCCAAGAAGCTGGCAGCAACATTCACGAGCCTCGGAATTCCCGCCGTGTTCCTTCATCCAACCGAGGCGCTTCACGGGGACCTCGGGATCGTTGGGGAGAAAGACACCATCATCATGATCACCTTCAGCGGCAAGACAGCCGAGTTGATGCTTCTCGTGCCCCATCTCCACAAAACCTGCCCCCTCATTGTTATGACCTCCGCCACATCGGTCGACGGCTGTCGGCTTTCCGAGCTGCGACCCGACCTCATTTTGCTTCCCACCCCAATCCCAGAATCGGAGACCGAGTCCTTTGGTGTCTCTGCGCCCACGACATCAACAACCATGGCCATCGCGGTGGGCGATGCCCTCGCCTACGTCGCCTCCAAAGAGATGCATGCTTGCGTTCCGGCGGTTTTCGGCAAGAATCATCCCGGCGGGGCGATTGGCCAGACTTACGCTAAAGGTCGTCACTGAAGTTTTGTGCGACGGCTCCAAGTAGTGGTACTTTTCCTTACACATGAGTTATGAATTTCGGTGGCGTTATATATCTGTAACTATTTGACATGATGGTGCAGACAACAGAAAGGGCAGGACCAATTGCATAGGAAGTCCTTCAAGGTTTCTTCCTATAGACTACATTTTTGATCAAATAAAGAGCAATACAAACACTATGGCATTACGAACCTCGGGTCATTATAATTGTTTGGATATTATCTTCAGTTTGTTTCTGACACTTCCCTCGGGCGTACCTATGTCAGCAGTTTGCCATGGACTCGACGTATCGTGTATCTGCTCCTAATGCATCATTTTACTATTCTTGTTAGCCAGGTTTTCTTGATTGTTTTACGAATATCATCGCTTTGAAAATAGCGAGTCAGCGATGTTGGGAGTTTGATGAGCCTGTTTCAGCCGAGCAAATCCTCATTCCTCCGGCCCGGAACGCCCGAAGTTTGAGCATTGTAGTCTTCCAAGCAATTGTCACATGGTTAAACAGATGTTGCTCGACGAGTCGCGGCTAAATCTGATGGTGACGTCGCACGTAGACGCGTAAGCCGATAAGGTTCAGTGCTCCCACCAATGTTTCGAGCCTTCTCTCGGCCCCCTGTGGAGTTCGGCACCGGCACCGGGAGCGTCACCAACTTCCGTAATTACCTCCCACGCTCAACCCTGCACTGGGTTAAATCGGCTTCGGCCGAACGTGTTGCGTTAGCCGGCTGCTGCGACAATCCCGTGTCCTAGGAAGCCTTCCGGGCCTAGACAGCTCCATCTCAAGCCCCCATCTCCTCGAGCCCCTACGAGCCTCGACATGCTATTCGCACCATAATGAATCAGATAAATGAAGTGCATGAATAACTTGTATACTACGTCAAAGGAAAAAAAAGGCCACTATTAGTCTCAAACCCAGAACCACAAGGATAGGGACGCCGGACAAATGGGAACGCAGCTACATCGCTCTCTTCACCTGAATGTCCTCCTGCCAAGTTCTCAATCTGTTTTTCTAGTATTCTTCTACGAACGTGGTTATACCATAGCCCCAAGCATATTCTCTCAAAATGTCCGACATAGAGCCAGTGGCCCCCCAAAAAGCCGTGCTGGTACGGGACCCAAACGCATCGACTAATCTCCCGAAGAACACAAGATGGGCACCGCTACCTCCGAGGCCTTCCCCCGAACCCTTGGAAGACACTTCACGGAGACACTCGCTTTTTGCAGTGCGCAGCTCCTGGGCCCGGCGGAAGACGTTCCTACGAACCCAGAGAGACATCCCCCCTACCCTGCGAATAAGCACACTCTACTGGCAGAACACTGCCATTGCCGAGATCGACGACCTCTTCAACGAGAAGACGGTTCTGCCGCCTCGTTGGTCGTTCTACGTCCCTGACTTCGAGTTTGACGCCCGCAAATTCGGCCGCGAGGCTTCGGATGATGAGACTGAGGTTCTAAAAGCTTTTCGCGTGGATTTCCTGTCAGGTGATCCGCGGAACCCGCAGAACTGGTCCACGGCCTATCGCATCCTTGTTACTTCCATGTTCTCCTACACCACGCTGGCTACTGGAATCTACTCGACCGCGTACACAAGCGGAATTCCACAAATGGTCGAGGAGCTGAGGGTCACCGACCCATTAGTCCCGCTGCTTGGAATCTCCTTCTATCTCGTGGGTTTAGCACTCGGCGCTCTGTTCATGGCGCCCTTAAGTGAAACCTTTGGCAGAAGACCCATGTACATCATGGGACTGTCGGTCTTTCTTATCCTGATCCCAGTTACTGCTCTTGCTCAGAGCATCACCACCATCATAGTCGCACGTTTTCTTGGGTCAGTCTGTTCAGAACCCACGGGTAGAAACCTCAAAAACTAATCGACCGTCCAGCGCCATTGCAGGAAGCGTCATGCTCTCAAATACTGCCGGTTCCATCATTGACATTACCCCAGCAAAGCAGCTTCCACTGGCTCTTTCTGTTATTTCATTTGGACCGCTGAATGGTCCGGTCCTGGGTCCTTCGATAGTAAGCGTTGACTGAGGAAGCCAACCATTATTCCGCTATGCTAACTTCAATATTAGGGTGGTTTCGTTGTGGAAGCCTTGGATTGGCGATGGCTGAACTGGTTATCGCTAATCACTACGGCCGTAGGTGCTCTATTTATCATGACCATCCCGGAAACGTATCGACCCTCATTGCTCCGAGCCCTTGCCGTCACCAGAAGGCAGAGTCGCAGTGACACTCGTTACTGGTCCCCTTTTGACACGACGGTGAGTCTCTTCAAAAGGGTTCGCGTGGCGCTTTCTCGTCCATTTGTGCTCTCCTTTACAGAGCCCGTACTCGTTCTCTGGAACATATACATATCCATGATCTAACGTGCATGCATAGCGAGTTAGCCAGCATAGCGAGTTGGCCAAAAATCCCTCATCCTACATCTCAGTCAATTGATCAAATGATTCACCACAACTAGCCATGTCAAACTCAATTAATGAGGGCGATATTAATCTTGCACTTCAAGCCCTT
>KL659848.1:244-30702 GCA_000732775.1 Stachybotrys chlorohalonatus IBT 40285 | reverse complement strand
GCCAAATGTGCTTAGTGCAGCCTCTCGACTGTCTAGGAGATGAGGAGCCGAGCCTTCAACGTCTACCAGGCACTACATCGATCTCGTTGATGGCCTTGTAAAGGGTATGCATTGAGTAGTACGAGTACCAGGTGTGTTCTTCGAGCCCCCTAAGCATCAACAACAAAGCTGGGCCCTCTTAGGAGACAGAAACATGCGTTATATTGCCGGCTCCGTCTAGCAGCAAAAGAGTCCTCTCATGTGCTGACTCCTCTCTATCCTGTAGCAGGAGCAACTCATTGCCTTCGATTGCCGGACGAGACCGGAAGCAAAGGTTAAGCTCCGCTATTCCTCAAGTGAAGTAATCCTTGGGATTGTTAATGAATTTGGAACCATCGCAGCCTTGCGAAAATTCTATGTCAAAAGTGGTGACATAATCAGCAACCACCAAACGCAGCTGCATGAGTGCAATTGGCCGTCCAATGCATGTGTACGGTCCTGTATACCAGTGTGAGCCAAGCAAGGACAATAAACGATTTAGAGGTCCTGCCCAGTGGGTTTTGGGCCGATAAACGGATAGCAATATAGTTAAAGGGCCTCTATTAGTATTCTTTGCGTCCTTGATCTTCGCCGCTAACTGTTCGTCACAGTAGTGTATGAAGTACCAGTACTTCCCGCTTAGACCCGGAATGGCAACAAGCGTGCGAAAGATCCACGTGGGATTTTCAGTGCTTGTATGCTCGAAGCCTCTTCAAAGAGTGCCACTGTCCAATGTTGCTTGGTACTCTTCAGCGTGTCAAAGTCTTTGCTGAAGGCCAAATCGCCCATAACATCAAACCTATATACCTGAACTACCTGGCTGCATCGATAGGATTGCCCTTAGCTTCGCGGAGACGACTTATCAGTCCTTTGTTATACAGCGCTAAGAGGCTCTCGTAGCCGCGAAGTGCTTTCTCGCTAAAGGCCTGACTCCATAACCAACGGCAGCTATGGTGAAACTGGTGCTCTTGACTTAGTTGTATGGATTATCGCGGCCAGTCTGCAACTTACCAGGGCCCTATCCAACACTTACTCTGAGCTCCTTGTACAGCGGGCACACCCTAAGAGTGAAAAATCATCAGGTTGATGGGCCCAACGCGGACAAATGGGCCGTATTTCCTGTACAGCTCGAGCCATCGTGTTGGGCGACGGCGCCGGCGACATGCCCGCTGAACCACAGGCTACTGACGTGGGCGCCGATCGGGCTAGGAAATTTGCGAAGAGAATACCATGCCAGCCTGTAAATGATCAGGCTCCCGTAAAGACTTGACTTGGTTGCAAGAAGTTTCACACAGTCAAAATATGCCTTCCATTACCCGTATAAATTTGACAGCACTCTTGCATTTACGCATGAGCGGGGAAGGCGCTGTCGAACCTTGCTGTATGTCCGTCTTGTCCGATATCTTAGGTCAACTCGGGCATACAACAGTCGTTGACGTGATGTTGATCCCCAACAAGCCCTTGTCAGAAGGAAGATGAAACGTGAGGGGTTGTAATGCCGAAATGTAGCAGCCAACTCTGTCTCAAGTTCCTTTTACTGGTCGATGGCCCGTTGATTTGTCACAGTGCATGCCCAGCTGAAAATCGGATAAATTCATGGTTATTGAATTACTCCGTCCCTGCCATCGATGATGTTGATTCTCAACGTGGTAAAACGGGCGAGACAGGAAATACAAGCAGTTGTCGGCCACATCCTTCTTAGGATCGATCATTGCTGTGGCCAGCTCATTGGTCATCATGTGTGAATCAGCAGCTGGCAGGCACGTGCCGATGATACGGTCCAAAGTATACGCCAACCAAAACGTCCGCCGCATGGACTCCAGATCCACCGTTTTGAAGTGAGAAGATGTTGGAGCTTGCTTGTCAAGCTGGTGCAACTTCATGACTTGCACCAGACGGAACGCCCTTCCTGCAGAGACGAGTCCTCGTCTGTTGTCCTCACAGGTCAGCTCATATATCGTGAGCAGAACCCATGCTTGAGCCTGCTCTATGCTCTGCAGACTGGCGTCCGGGGCGACTATATTGAGGGCCTCCAGAATCTATCGTGCTTCGAGGTACAGTTGGCGCCTTATGAACTGGAATTGGCAGGACAAGGAGGCTGCCAAAGTCCACGTTGCGTATTGTTGGCAGGCCTGCGGTCTCGTTTTGTTTGGATTTCTGGCCCAAGTGGTGTACTGACACCGCTGTACCATGGGTGCAAACGGGTAAACCCGATCAAAGTAGAGTTGGTCGCTAGTTTCTATCAGCCCAGGGCTCATATTTGGGAGCTATGTTGTTATAACGGCGGGTCGTACAAGGCAACGCAAACGAGGTTGGTTTAAACGCTGTCGAGAGGGCTTGGTTTCATCATGGGCACATCCAGGCGAGGGCGTGAATATTCGGCGCCCTCCAGCGCTGTCAGACTGAGTGGCTGGGCCATGGTTGGTGTGAGCCAGGCTGGTACGGCGCCGAAGTTAGGCGACATTTCCTTTGAACTTATGGGGAAATACATGCGCTCGTTGTAACCACAACTGTCATTCATCCTCATTGTCGGTACTGTAGGACAACGCTGATTTGTCCGAACCCGCAATGATTTCTTTCTCCTGATCTTGGACACGAACCTGCAATTCCGCTGCAATGAGGCAATTGAGACGACTTCAGTCAGCTCAGACCAGCGTGGACGCCCTTCATGATATGCTCTGCTTACGGATTTGCTCACGTAGCGCCGAAATGCGGCATTTCTTTGGACCTCGCCGCGCGTTGTCGGCTTTGACGACACAATTCACATCTGCTGCAATATTATACCATGGTTGACTGTGGCACACAGTTGGGCATTGGTTGTCGCTGTCGCGATTTCGGCTCTTAGGTGTCAATACGAGCAAGACGACGTTCCGGCATCATGCATCGATACAATTGGGTCGGGAAGCCACATAGAATTCCATGCCCAGCCTCTCGCTGGCAGTGTCGGCGATGCGCAAGAAATGATGACGGAGGTTGATCAAGGCCGCTGAAGATTACGTGCTCGGCATATCGATCTGGCGTGGTTGCATCCATTGATAACCTGGTTTTTCCAGCAGCCACGGCGGGAATCATTATGTATTGGTTCTGCAAGCCTGGTGGGCGCCCTGTAATTACCTTGTCCACCACAAGGGTACTTCGCAACAGTGGGCGTGGGCCGAGGCATCCCAAGCATGTAATCAAGTCGTCAAGGTAATTCACCGCAGCTGAGCTATTCTGCTATTCTGCCAAAGTCGACAACCAGAAGGTCCAACTATCTTTACAGTTGTCGGTCTTGTCAAATACGGGTACCTCTCTTTACCGACATGCTGCAGCCGCATTTGTGGGCATCACACATCCATGGCCTCACCGAAGCGATCATTTCCACTCGGAAGATGGCTCAGGGGAAGCTCATCCTTGGACACACAAGCTGCGTTGCAATCATCGATCTAGTTCTTATTATGAATATACCCAGGCAGCATCGACGGCATCTACAGTGAATATCGCCTGGTACAAAAAAGGACACAGCGCGGTGAAAGATTGCAGAAGCAGCAGACATAGGCGCGCCGCAAAGTGTCTGGAGAAAAAGCCGAAAAACGTTATGACTGCTGGTGGTGCCGAATAATTCCTAGAACGGGTGAAGCTGTATTGAACTCAACTGGTTTGTCTATTGGGTCGATCGTGATATCCATCGCCAGCCAGCAGGAGCTTCTGTTTCCTCCACCCTCCACCTTCAACTCTCTACCAGCCGAACTCAGTCAGCTCTTCGGCGTTGATCTTGCCGACCAGGTCGTCAGGCTTGCCCTCGGTAGCGGCTCGAACAATATTGGCGGCTCCCTGGCTCGGCTCTTTGACACCACGGCCGCCAGTAAACTGGGTCTTGGTATGGCCCGGCGCGGCGAGGATCACGGCAATGTTCTCAGCTTTGTAAAGTGATGAATCAACCGCCGAGACCATGTTAAGCGCCGCCTTGCTGCTGCGGTACTCGGGCGCAGGTAGTTTCGCCGCACTGTACATGCTCTCAGACGCCAAGGCGACGCTGATCTGGCCCAGGCCGCTCGTCACGTTAACAATGCGTCTGTCATGGTACTTAGAGGCGCGCAGAAGCGGCAGGAAGGTCTCGGTCATGACGGCAGGGCCGAAGACGTTGATGTCGAAGACGAACTTGTAGTTTTCGCGGAGGGTGGGTTGGCGGACGGGAATCTGGCCGTTAACCCCGGCCGAGTTGATAAGGATGTCTAGGTGGCCAAACTTGCTCTCGACCACATCCTTGGCCGCGGAGATGGACGCATCGTCCTGGACGTCGACGACGATGGGTGTGAGCGCCGAGGTGTCGACGCTTGGGTTCTCCAACTGGAGCTGGGCGATTGCTTGCTCGCCCTTGTCGACGGAGCGCACACCGAGAATAACGTGGTACTTGCCAGAGTCGGCCAGGATCTTGGTGGTGGCATAGCCTATGCCCTGGTTGGCGCCCGTGATGAGGATGAGCGGCTTGTTGTTGGCGGGCATCCTGGGCGAACGGAGGGAGTTGCGAATAACGGGCATAAACAACGCGGGAAGGTATTGGAGTTCAGCATAAGAGTTGGCACAAGTTCGAAAGCTTCACCAAGTGCTTGGGACGTGAAGGCTTGGGTTTGGGTACAAGCGCTGCGAAAGCAATTGCATCCCAAATGGTACTGCAAACTGGCATCTCGATCAGATTTTAGCACCTTGGAGCTCCGGGCCTTAACTCCAGCTCGGCCGGCGCAAGGTCTGGTTACGTCGTTTGCGCACGCGGCCGCACCAACCGGGCGACTTGAAGAGTTGCACCCGGACCAGAATCAAGCCGAATAATTGGGGCTTGCAGGGGCAGAACACACACCAGCTGCGGGCAGCCTTGCCCAAAGCCCGATGATCGGCAGATTGTACTTTGCTTCCCCGCGTGCCTGTGAGGCTCGGTGATGAGCGCGGGCTTGCGACCCCGAGAGCCCCCGAGGTGATGTTGCTATGGTCAGTCAAGGACAGCTTCAAAACCACCGGTAGAGGACATGATATATACCTCGAGCATCGCACGGTAGTTGTTATGGAGGTGCATTGTTCCAGTCAATAATCGACAGATAAACAAATTGAAATCAACTCCAAAACAATCCCTTGATCGAGGATTTCTTCCGCACTATATTTACAAGCAAACAGTACGGATCAAAGGGAATTCTGACATTTCGTTTCCCTTCGCCAACATGGGCTCTCTTGGCTACCCGAAATCTCCCAAGTCCCCCACGTTCTCCAAGAGGACGACCCCGGCGTGGCAGACCTTGAACCGGATCCTGCCTCACCGCGATGCCGATATGGACTACTGGTGGAGCTAAACCGGGCTTCAGCTTGCCCCTTATGGTGCATGAGTCTGGTTACTCGTCAGCAAAGCAGTACGAGGCACTGCTGTTCCACCACCATTGGGCTGTAAGTTTGTCATTTCTCAGATACTTGATACTTGCATCAAGACATGAACGTAGTTTAATATAATGAAAAGGTCCCTTACTTCAGCCCAGACCATAACCCTGAAGGACGGCTTTCCGTGTGGACCGAGCACTTCCTGGCCACTCTGTTCGACCACGACAAGTCCAAGTATGCCCAGGAGGCACAGGCTGGCGCTCACTACGCCTCGACTTTTATGCTGGCCGCCGAATTCAACGAGAAGTTGGGCATGACCCTCAGGTCCTACTTTATCCCCCGCAAGCTTGGGCAGAACAAGGGACTCATTACGCTGCTGCTGTGGAAGGGCTTGTTGGCCCAGTTCCAAGCCCTGAACCCTGCTCGTGGAAGGGTTTATAGTTTCCTCGAAAATAACTCGCTGGGCAAGGAAATGGTTCCCATGTAAGTTGTTTCTGCTTTAATCCACCATCCATCTCAAGTCTCGTTAACATGACTTTCCCCTCGTCGCTGCCGTGACGAGAACTCCACCCGACTTCCCTGAGAACGAAGATGTGCCGCGCACCAGGAACTACCGTCCGGCGGCACAATCCAACTTTGTCGAGATCCCCGAGCTCATTTCGGGCTACATCTACTACTTCGACGTGGCGCCCAACAGCAAGCGTCCCGACGTCATGATCTACATCCCCACACGCCACATCGGCCCCGACGACCTCAGCGTCACCCAAGGCCTCGTCCACCGGCTCCAGGCGCACGGCCGCAGCGAGCACTGCGATAACTACCTCAACCTTCTGGAGGGTCTGGCGGAGCACCGTCGCTTAGATGAAGGCAAGGGCCTGCAAACATACATTGGTCTTATGGTCAAGAAGAACGGTGATCTGGACATCACCTCATGTCTTGGGGCCGAGGCTTTCGATCCAGCCCGAGCTGGGGGTGCCAAGAAGCTGGCTGGCTCGCGCCGAGCCGCTGTTGGGTTTGCGGATTATCGGAGTGTTTTGATGTAAGCCATGGTTTTGATTTCTTGACTTTTGTAGTATAGTCTAGTGTTTATTCGTCTTTCTTTCAATCCCAATAGATGATGTTGTTTTTCGAGCAAGTTGTCGTAGGTTTATCAGGATTGGTTTGTAATGCACGATCATAGACCACTGCTTGTATGTGCGGTTCTTTTGCTCCCGTGATATCATATTATCCTAAGTTCCAATTACCTCTCACTGTATCAAGATACAGCTAGACAAGGAAGAGGGAAAGATTTACTCTCTAGCCTCCTAAAGTTAATGGACTTGGGACAGAATGGCGTACACCTGTTTTAGGCTCGGCGTCATTTGCCGTTGTTGCTTACGCTAGTTACGGTAACGTAATAGTCGAAGTAATGGGGATGAAAACTTTCAAACTCGAACACGAATAATTCCTGGTCGCGAGATCAACATGTCGATGATATGTTCATGCCTCAGTAGAGTAGTGCTTCAAACAGGAATCACGAGGTAGCAGCCATGACCACCTCGATCCTCCGGCAGATATTTCGGTAGACTTCCATGGTGTTTGTTGAACTTGTGTGATGTTGCAGTAGAAACGAACGAAAGAAGCGTCGAAGAATTGGCAAGAAATTTCACAAAGAATGTGCACAACAGTCGAGAATCAGGTGATGACTTGGTATGTTGGAAGAGAAAAGAGCCGAAATGAACGTAGCAAGCGAATTTCTAGTGGATTGAGTGATGGGTGGTGAAAAAGAAGAGATGAACAGAATAAATCGTGGAGCGTGGCTCACCTTGCAGGGGAAAGGGTACGTGCTCAGGAGATATTGCCACTGAGCCACTTGCTAATGGCAGTCTACAGGAGGCGTTGAGCTCCATTCAAGGACCATTTCACTGCTACCGGAGCTACCTGTACCTGGAGACCCTTTGACTGAATATATTGTAGGCATTCAAGCAGAACAGAAAGGGCTGGGAACAATGCTAGCAATGTGACATTGAGCCCCTATTAGCTCACCAAAATGCGCCGCCAGCCGCGGCACGTGCTCTCGTGATGCCTATCTTCAAGCAATGGGCCATCTGAGACAGGTACGTATATAATGGCTCCTGAGATCACCCAACTTAGCCTTTGATCAGTCTCTTAGTCTCCTAAGAACATACTTTTCAGTAATGCCGTAGCTGCATTGACAACCAACCTCCACTCGGCAGCATTCTGAGCCAATCTCCTTCCATCGTTACTCTGCTATCATCTATTCCCATTCATTCAACTCTATAATCATCTCACGTCTTCATTCTATCGCATCATGATATCCAATACAGGCCAAGATTTGTTCTGGGGACCCCAGACCTGGGACCAGTTCCAGCCCATCGATGCAACTTCCGAGTTCCAGCCCTTTTCCGGAAGCCCTACTACCGGCACAACCTCGCCAGCCACGTGAGAGTTCATGAAGCAGCTCTTCAGGTGGCTCGATCCCACCGTCGACCAAGTTGTTTTGAGGTGGCTCTACCTCCAAGCGCTCTGGCAGTTTCCCATGTCTTCCAGAAACGCACGATATGGAGCAGCACAGTTTACCCGGGAAGAGACCGTCAGAGTAGGTGTTCGTGTCGAGATGACGGTCTGGGTCTTGTTTTGTACAACTGCAGCTTCCTCGACATGGTCTATGTCCCTGAATACCATAGTCTACATGCGATATCCAGGACAAGGTCCGCCAGCATTTCCGTGGCCCGATATTATGACCGAGGACGACGGACGGATGGTCGTCGAAGCATACAGACGTTGGCGCTGGGACACGCCGTACTCGGACTAAATCACCTGTACAAAGCCCGTCGTTTCCTAACGTGAAATCTGTATGGATGCGTCCAAGAAGTATTAAATCATCAATACCGGGGTTTGGGAACTTGTGGGAAGAAACGGAAGGGGTGATGCGAATGCGTGCAAACTCCGAACGACCAAGCTGCTACTATCACAATCTACATTCGCGTGGTCTTGTCGGTTTGCTTTACTCTACAATTGATGTGCCTGAAAGGTTTCGCAGCCTGGAGCTGGTCTATTGCTCAACACTGTCTCGTTGACATGTTTCAAGGGCTTCTTTTGCCCAACTTTCCGAGATGATCCCTCAATGATCCCACGCATACCACGATCCATCAAGGTCGACTAGTACTTGTGCAGCTGTTTGAGCTAGCCTTCCATTGAACCCGTGGTTTCCACAGTCGAGCTGGTGATATGTTGGGAATGATGTATGCAGCTGCTTTGAGGTCGTGGTTACTTTGAGAAGAGGTCCATGTAGTAGCTCGTCTGGTTTTGGTTGGGGCCAGCTATGAGATGATCAATTCTGCTCTCTTCGGTCTCGAAGAGATCCTAATAGTAGAGACAAAGCATGTAGAAGAAGGCATTCCTTCGCGACGAGGATCCGATCCAAACACAGAATATCCCCAACGAGTTACGCGTGCTCCTTCCGACACCAGTCTTCTCGCCCGATATTCTAACGCCCTTTCGAGGAATTACAGGGACTTCCCGTAGATGAGCATCGCAACAATAGAGCTTCCAGAGTCCAGCGCGCCCTATAGCACCTTGTTATATTTCAAGGTGAGCTCGACGACCTGAATACTGCCACGTAGTGAAATGGCCTTGGGGTTGAAGAGTTCGTCTGGATCTATACAGTATACGGCATAGTGCTCTAGAAAATTGTCGATTGGTTGAGTGAGACGGAGCCAAGAAATAGGGCTGAGACTCACAGAGAAGGTTACCATCGAATTTGTTGCCAGCGCCCACGGCAAGCTTGAGGACGACCAATGAGATAATCTCGAGGCCAAGCCATTCGAGAGCCTTGAACCTGTCTGTTTGAACACAAACATTGACATGGCCTTGGCAGAGGTTGCTGGGATGGTTGTGCAAAACCTCTTCGCCGATTTCGCAACGTCGTGCCTGGATTGGATCGCCTAGGCGTCTGTTTACACCCCGAACCACCTGCTAGCAGGCCTGCAGCGTGTGTGGACTAGCGACAGTGCTGCCATCAATCAAGGGACGAAATACCGGGGGCGGGGCAGGCTGTGCTTGCATAGACGCGCGGCAGTCGGCATTGTCTGGCTTTAATCACACGCTTAGGAAACAGACCTTACAACGTCAACTTTATCTAGTCCTTAAGTTACTTGGGTGTGCTGATTTCATTGTAGAGGCAAACCTCGCCTGCCCTGATTGCTGAACAAAGCAGGAAATTGCGGTGAATATCAGCCCATCCGTCCCAGACGCGCTTTTATTCCAAAAGCCCTTCGCTGTACGCCTGTGTCTCTGCTTCATGGCACTTCCAACGAGCGATCACTGCTCTTCTTTTCTTCGTACCAGCTCTCAACTGTCCATGGGCAGCTCTCTATGCTCGTTCATCGCTATATCGCAGCGTCTTTGCAAAGATAGCCAACGCCGTCATCAGCCTCGCTCACGACACTTATCTCGAACCACCACTGTCTCCCAGCGCTAAATCTCCCAGTACTCAGAAATACTACGCACAGGTTCCCCGTATCAAGCCCCATGATATTATTCCCTATGGCAACGAACTTCCAAGAGCCTTGCGATCCCACCTACAGCAATCCTCACAAATCGTCGCAAAGTGGGTGAACGAATGCGAGGAACAATTTGGTGCCTGAAAAGTGCTTCGTATCAGTCTACAGTGTGCATGCTTTCAATGTAACTGAGATGGCATGACTCAAGTGTTGACTTGATCCCAATGAATTCAGGCGGTGCAAGCAGTTAACAGGTACAAGCATCCACCCTCTGCATGATTCTGCCCTCAAACATGTACCTCAAAAACAGCCCGAGCTGACAGTTTCCATTCCACAGCTTCTTCACTTTGGCACTCTCTGTAGATTGCAAGGCAGGCAAACCGGAGTCCTACACTTTCAGCAATTCGACCCAACGACGTCCTCGAGAAGCAGAACCAGGTATGCCCATCGCACGACTCCGAGGGGCCCAACCGCAATTATTCATGGTCGTCTTTTGATTAAAGGTCATTGCGTGATAGTCCTACCGGTTGGGGCGCAGCAGTTGTTGGGGCCTGCAAATGATGCCCATTCTTCGGCCCATTACCACTGATCATCTGACATATAATGAATTGGAGGATTTCAAATACTATCATCAACGGTCCTTTGCCATGGCGGTGGTTTGGCGACTATCAACCGACGCGTCTCCTTCTCCGCATTACAAATGCCATCGACAGGCTTACGGAGTGTCATAGTCGGGCCCTAAGCTCCGGCAAACGAACCACATGACGGACGTACACAATCCTGTTGCCTAAAACGGGATTTTGCCGAATGCAACCATGGCTTGCTTGCAGCTAGTATTCTTTACCCTGTGCGCCATTTTGGTCTCAAAGAGGAGAAGAGTCCGAGCAGCTCGGATTCCAGTTGCAAGAATGTCGCATCTGCATCATTGTCCTTGCAGAACAGCTACTGTTTGTGTGGCGGGTTCCTCTAAGGAAGATGGGTGAGATTGTCTAGATCCCTCAGTAATCTAATTAATCACTACCTCCTGCTGCTTCTGGTAGAAGACGAATGGTTCGACTTCCGAATTTCAGTGTGCGCATTTGGATGAACGGGACTAGCAGTGCGTCCTTGCACGGTATTCCCTGGCAGGGTCACGACGATCTTTACCCCAGGACCGGGATCTAATCACACTGCGATCGGTTACTATGCAAGGAGCGCATTGTCTTTCCCAACTTAAGATGACACCCAAACTACTATCTACCAAACGGAGCATTACGGAGCTATGCGACGCGTACGCTCCTGCATCAAGCTCGCCTTGGCACAGTTTGCGAAGTCTTTCTGTGGCAGTCCTCTTGTATAAATTGGGAGGCTACCATTGTTTCCGCCGCTCTGTTGATTTCCAAAACGTACAAGATTGACATAAATCCAGGAAGACAAAGAGTTCCATCTCAGGGCACTTCACAATCATGCGTTGCATTCATCTAGCTGGTTCCTTGGCGTTGGCTGCATCCACCGTTCAAGGGCACTGTAAGCCACCACCCATACCCGTGCTTCAGTGTCACCAAACTGACATTTTGTGCTAGTCACCTTTGTTCGTCTGGCGCATAACGGCGAATGGAAAGCACCCACTCAATACTTCCGGTATGTCACTTTGGGACTCTTGAAAATGCACGATGAATCTGACATCTGTCCCAAGCAATAAGACGGAGCTATTTGAAGAACTGCCCCACCCTTACAGCAACAACTACTTCCGACTTTACAATGATCCGACGTTCCGCACCGATTACCCAGACTCAGTGCGCGTAAGTGGTAACATGCTCCAAATCCAGCATCTCAGTCTCGAAGGCACTAGTGATATCAAAATGACACCCCTCCTTGTCATCAACCGTCCATGAGCTCTGACTTTGTCTATTTCTAGTGTGGTCGTGACACTCTAGCCCATGCCGCAGACACTGAAGTTCTCGCTGTGCAGGCTGGCGATACCATCGAGATTGCTCACACTCGTAAAAGTCCTGATACTTGGGCTGACGAACAATGGTACGACTGCCCTAACGGTCGTGGCAGCTGTGATCCTCTTGACCCCGACGTACGTCTCTTACCTCCCAGCTCGAACAATATTGTTTTGCTCTGATATTTGTGACATAGTGGACCATGGACTTCAACCATCCTGGACCCCTGCTAGCCCATCTCTCCAAAGTGCCCGCCGGAGGGGATATTCATACCTACGATGGCTCGGGCGAGTGGGTCAAGATCCACTCTGTCGGCCTGGAAGTGAACGACGACGGTTCGCTTCACTGGTTGGCGTACAACTACCAAGGCTTGCCATCGCGGGTACGATGCCTTTTCCTGCCCATCTCCTATGCTTTGGTTGATCTTGTGCTAACCCGCCCAAGTTTGTTTTTCGAATTCCCGAGCAGACCCCAGCAGGCGATTATCTATTGCGTTTGGATCTCATCTGGCCCGGACTTTACCAGCCACCGATCTATGTGGGGGACCAGGCGCAAATATATGCCAGCTGCGCTCAGATATCAGTTAAGAGTAATGTCAACGGATCGCTACCACAGGGCATTCTAATCCCAGAAGACCTTACCACTGGTGTGTGAGCCCCTTCTAGCGATACTGGAGTACATTGATCTAACACTTCGATCAGGAACACTGGTTTCGCTAGCGATGTACAGAGATCAGAGTTTGGATGAGGGATATGTGTATCCCGGTGGACCGCTCTGGACTGGAGAGGAGCTGGTGGAAGATAAGCCTAATGTTTGAGAAAGTTGGACTCTTTTAGATGCCCGCAAGTGCATCCTATTTTGTAGCCAAGCCAGAGAGGTTGCAATCCTCTGATAAAGATATTTTGGCGAAATGCTACGTCTCGATTTAGTTGGACAAGTTTCCAATCGTGAGTTACATCGTAAGTAGATGAAAGACCTCGTCCAGCATAGAAGCATCGGTCGCCAAAATCATTCTGTCTAGATTTAGTTATCCCAGGTTAATCAATGTTCCATCGTCCTTGGAGCATCTCCCTTGGTACTGCTACGTGTACGATCCAGTTAAAGGGCCTCCAAACCTTTACCGAAGCTTAAAAGGTAGGATGACACAGGCTAGTAATGGCATTAGAATATACACTCCATGGCGCCATGGAGCATTGGAATTGCTAGAAAGCTGGGAGCAAAGCTTGGTATCGGGGGGCCTTCTCTTTTGCTTTACGTGTCTTCGAGAATAATCATGACAAACAAAGCATGTCTCCCATGGTTTAGCCTTTCGTTCATTCATCTAGATAGACCCACCACTTTTCTGACATTCCCGGTGGTCCTTCAGGATTAGTCCATGAATATCTTATCTTCAGTAAACCATAATGTGTGCCGTTCGTCTTCCTGTATATGGTAAAATCGACGGATGCCGCAGTTGCCGGGTCTAATATATTGATGGAGGTCTTCGTCCAGCTCTGCGCCACTAAGTCGTCAGCCCGATGTGGTGTGCGTATGAAGGTTACCGAAACAATGATATGGGGCATGCGCCACGCGTCCGGTGTTCCAGATCGAGCTCTAAAACAGCGAGGGCCTTAGACAGGTCAGTATCTCATCAACGGACCAGAGCTCATTTTCATCAAGTAGCTTCATGACGCCGGCATGGCTGGCCTCTTTAGGAGGCTAAACTTAATGACCCCTGCTGATGATCTCAGGCGCGTCCGGGCGGTTATGATGAATACGGGCCTAAGGTGTGTGATAATTGGGATCAACGAAAGAGGGGAGGCAGCAATTGCCGGGGGCTGCCACGACTCACAAGATTGCAATAGGGTGACGGTTTAGTGAGACACCCAAAGAGGCAATTGAACTTGAAGACAGGAGGCGGAGGAAAAGGGTGGAGTGAAGGGAAGGCAAGGAGGAGAAGGGGTGTAGAAGTCGAGAAAAAGATTTCGCAATGGCTCCAACCGTGCTTTCCGACAGCTTTCTCAATGGGGTTAGAGAAAGGATTTCAGCTGCATGGATGGAAGAGAGGCAGAGTTGAGAGAAATGGAAGTGCTGGGAAGCCGTTGGTTCTTGGTGGGACGGGTTCAACTACGCATTTGGCTCATCACACCGTTGGGTATCATGAATGAGTCCAGAATGAAAGGTTGTTTTTTATCGAAGTTAGGTAAAACCGGGAATTGTCTGATAACCCTAGGTTTTTCCAGATTCGTCGTCTGCGGGCATGGGTTTGACAAAAGCAATGCAGGTTGGCTGCACGGCACAGCGTCGGGTCGTAATACTGCGAGGCAACCATTTTAGGTCAAGGCCCAAGTTGAAGTGAAATGCGCATGGTGGCGTGACTGATAGGGACTGTGTTTGGAGGGGTCAGGCTTGAGGTCGGGCTGCGGTAGTACCCAATGTGCACTTCACCGAAGGGTGCGAGTGTCCTATCACGAGGTCTACTGGCGATACAAGTCCTCTAGCCTCCGATACTTGATTCTGGCCTGCTATAGATGTAGCCAACGAGATGGAAGAGCACGGTAAACGTTTGCTACCATGTCGGAACCCGTGAGTTGGTGAGCCGGCCATCTCAAATCTACTTGAACAAGAACAGGAGCACCTCCAGAGATATAGCTATGGAACAGCCAAGCCAGTACCGACTCGCGATCATGGGGCTGAAGTGATAAGCCTGCCTTTGGGGGCTCGTAAACAGTACAACGCGGCTCATGGTGCAACCAACCCACACACAATGCAACCACCTCCCCCTCCTCTACCACTCTCCAATGATCAATTCTATGTTCACTATCTAGGTGGGTCTAATTCTCGCGGGGTAGTTCTTGTCCAGGCAGTTCTCCCTTCCTTCTTCGCTACATGAATCCCCTTTGCAATTTCTCTTTTATTGAGCTTCCACTTTCTTTGACTCGGAATCCTACAAACAACGCTCGCCGCAGGCCATGGCTTGGATTATCCAGATGGCCATGGCCCTCGCCATTGCTTCCTTCATTCTGAAGCTCTGTGCTGCTCGCCTGGCAATCAATATCCCTACTGGCGAACATCGCACTGCATCTGATAGCGCCTTGGATATAGCAATGAGAAAGCTTCAGCACAACAAGTCGATTGCCGACTTCAGCTTCTTCGGCGCCCATACAGCTAGCGAACGACTGAAGCTCAGAGCGAAGCCTAATGAGCGTCTCATCCAGGCTTTCGAAATCAATAACTCTTTTACGACTGAGGATATGGCTACCCATCGCCGCTTCCTTCACGATGCTATAGAGATCATCAATTTGCCTAACAAAGACTCTGGGGCATGGGAGCGTATTGGTTGCGTTGCCGAAGAATACATGAGACAGTTTGCTTCGACTGCAGACTGCCCACATGGTCCTATTGATCTCGCCCCGATGGTCCGGGTAATGTCTCTGGGCGCTGTTCTCGCAGCGCTGTATCCTCTCCAACCGCGCCCCTTAAAGGTGGAAGTCGCCCGTACGGCTACCGATGCCATCAACAAACTCTGGACTCTATCCAAAACGAAGAAAGCCATAAGCGAAATGCCCCGGGCCAGCAACGAGCTGCAATCTCTCAAGGCCGCTTTGCAGGCGCTGTTGCCAGGTATAAATAGCGATCCTTCGACTGTTCTTGGTGAGATCATGCCGGCGTACGAGACGCTGTGGCGTGTGGTACTGCTGGCTTTTGTGCACGTCGCCTTCCGGTCCCAACACGTGGAAGCCAGCAATTATTTGGCCCATCTCACCGAGGTGGTCGACAACGGTGATATTGGAAAAGATTCAGATAGTGAGATCAAAGCGCTGCTTTTGTGCAAGGTAAGAGTTTCACAGCTATACGGCTCTACGACTGATGCTCACCCCATAATAGGAAGCCCTGCGTCTTTACCCACCGACCAGACGAATCTATCGTGGCGACGGCGACTCCGTCCAAGCAGCTGACGTTGAAGCGGCCCATCATGATACTGTCATCTGGGGCCCTGACGCCCTGGAGTTTCGTCCTGAGCGGTTCCTACGAGAGCCGTACTTGTCGACCGCCCACAAAGCTTACATGCCGTTTGGCTTTGGCCGAAATAGATGTCCTGCCTCGAATAGGTTTGCGGAGCGTATGATGGCTGTCTTGATTGGTGTGTTGGCCAAGCGATTCGGACCGGATCACAATGGCTCGGCCCGTTCGTACATCGTCTTCGGGCTCGATGAGTTGGACTTTAATAGGAAGACGCCTCTCCCTATTGGACGAACGGCGATGGAAGCATGGAGGATCACGCCTCGGGAGGACCCAATGTATTGAATTTGGGCTATCTCTCTCAGTTATGGCTAAGATAACGGTCAAGTTGGCTGAGTTCACCTGCGACAGGGATAAATTCCATGGCCCTTTAGTCCTGCTTTGGACTTTTTGGAATAGCATCTCCTCAAATCCAAGGACAAGAATTTCACCTACGTGCAAGTCACAAGCTTTTAAAAGGAGGACGGCCTCGCCGTTGTACAGAACATTCCCCGTACAACCTTCTCTACCAACGCCCACGATAATTTTACCGCGAGCTGCAGAGGCGCAAAATCCTGATCATGTTGAGCCTTTGTCTTGTCTGGTGGTGCAGTTGGAGAGTAGAGACTCAGTGGCTTTGGAGGATTTCCATCAGTCTCTTGTTAACAGAAAACATTCCGGCACGTCTAGGATATGCTTAACATAATATTCACTTTCGCAAAGTCTTTCTGATTCTCTAAATGTTTGCCAAGCCAAATTCTAACGTAGTAGCTTGAGATGAATGACACAAGGTGTGTTAGCTAGCTCAAAAGAAAGAAATGTCTGACCACTCTCCAGAATACTTTTTCGGGGACACGAGTCTTTCTTACGAGAAGTGGCGAACGGTGAGAACTGTCAGATTGGTACTTAACACTCTTGGATGCTATGTCCATCACTAAGACGATCAACCACGAATCAACGTTGAGACGAAAGAATCACGATTCTTCCTACTTCATCTACAATAGCATTGAGCTTTCCCTATTTATCGTTTACAGCATCGCCAGTGTTTGCCTACTCTAAATCAAATTCAAAGTCACCGGTATCCCCATCCGCCGTATAAAAGACAAGGAGCGCGAACCAGCCGGAGAAACGCTTGTCTTCGGACGTGCTCATATGAAAAACTACATTATCACGTCGCCTTCAACATCCTCCTCGGCTACGCTGCCGTCGTTACTTTCGGATGGTTCGTAATATTCCTCCTCATCTTCATCCGCACTCATGTTGTCGTCGTCCTCGTCGATTGACCCATCGCTCCCGTCATCCAAGTACCAAATCACATATCTTGGGTCGGCGCGTGGCAGCCAGTCGTCCAGGTCGACGTCTCGGGGAATGCCCCGATTGCCATATTCAGGGCACTCGCAAGTGCCCCACGGCTCCGCGCAGCGGTAGCAGAATTCGTAGTGGCAGATACATGCTAGATTCAACCAGTTAGTGTGGGTACACGTTGGAAAGGGGCTTGGATGCAGTACTCATGTGGTTGCAGCCGCTAATGTGCTCGATGACATGGTTGCAATCATTGCAGCGAATCCATCCCTCTCTTCTGGCGAGAGAGAGGACCATCTCCTCGTCCTTATCCGGTGGGCAATCCTTCTCCAGATGCGGCGCGGCTTTGCAGTCGGCACAGGTTGCCTGTCTGCACTTGGGACACCAGGCAATGCCCCTGTAGATGTCTTCTTTCGGGATGAATGCGGAGCACTGTTGGCGATGACAGTAGATTTTGTTGGAGGTCCCATACTCCACTGCTTTTGCTATGAACTCTACAAGTAGAGTGGCTGGCAGAATTTCCGCAAAGCCATCTGTAGGGAGGTCCTGCTGGCAGCAGTTGGGCGGGAAAAGAGACTCATTCGTCAGAGTCTTTGTGAACATGATCACAAGGCAAGCTCGACAGTAACTGTGGCCGCAAGGTGCCTCAAGAATGGTACCGACAACATGTTCTTCTTGACAGCCAACGCATTGCATCGTTCGAAGGGGCTCATCGGGGTCGCGAGGCTCCGTAGTCGATGTGTTTTGCTGCATCTCTTCCGCAGGCCGGTGGCTATTGGGTTGAGCGGCGGGTTTAGGGTGCGGCGCTCCCATTTGGTCTAAAATTTCTTTGGCAAAGGATTCTGGCTCGTTATCTTCAAGATTAATGGTAACGTCCCGATCTTCACCATCGACATTGCTGTACCACGCGTTACCAGTGATTGTGCCATTTCCACCCTGTGGCCAAGGCATCTGCTGGTGGTTCTGCTCATCTGGTAGGGGAGTAGCCATCGGAGGTGAATAAATAACAGGAATTCTTTTGGAGAGTAGTAATAAGAGTCTTAAAGAGTAGAATTCAGGGTTGAAGAGGTTGGACGATAGCCGTAGAGGGTTTTGAATGGGAGAGTACGAAGATGGACACATTCATGTAGTGTTCACCGGAGGAGTGTTTTACTTTTCACGCGTCAAGAAAAGGGAGAACTGCCAGGGCCTAGTCACTCACCTTAGTACTCGTAGCATTCACTCAAGCTTTCCCCCCGAAATCCTCCCGCGGCCCAGGAACTCATTCGCTTATACCAACCTTTTCAAATACATCCCCCCCCACAGTGACCTCTGTAACTACTGTTAGCCACGATTGAGCATCTATACTTATAGTTAGACTGAAGTTGGTACGAGCCAGTGAGCCCCTTACTGCTGCAAGCTCTGCGCCATCAGATCAGTCGTTCAAGGGGACCCATTGATAGTGATACTGATTTCAGTAGCATTTTGCAGCGGATCTCCCCTGTTACTTAAATCTTCTGAAGCAAGAAGAGTTATCTTGCAACCCCAGTACACGCGGTCAACAAGTAGGTCAGTCGTGGGTAAGGCACCTACTAAAAGGTTGAGGGGCCTGGTGAAAGGGCCTCCAAGCCACTGTGATGTCATGCCACCACCCCTATAGTGATTATAGCCCACTCAGAGCAAGCCTAGATGGGATGTTTTAGTGACCACACTCTCTCGAAGAATCTCTATTGGTTACTCAACAATGATAGAGTGCCTAACTTCTACTTGATTCACTTCGCTTTCCTTCCTGCAGAGATTTTCACATTTGATCTTTCAGCCTCACCACTCTCCCAGTCTGCATTCCTTTTCATTCCTTCGCATTTTTGTATGCTTCGCGGCTCATACATCTACCTTTTCTCCTTCAAAGAGGTAAAAGTCTCGTTGTCTTCACCTGCTTCGTCTTTTCTATACTAAGCGCGTCGCTCTCGTTCTGCAGCCCCTTTTCCAGAGCACCCTCGCGGCCTTTCCTTCTTTGATCCCCTCTCATAATTATTCTTGCAACAGCGTCATCACGCACTTATTCCCCTACTCCTCTCTTCATCTTCTTTCATGGTCCAGACACCCGAAGTGGAAACAGCGTGGTTGATCGTCAGACTACAACTCGAAGACGTGGAACACCTCCTCACCCTGGCGATGAGCGATACTCCCGATCAGTCGGCACAGGACGCTGCTCTCGCTCTCGAAGTCTACCGCGAGGAGCTTGAAACCACCATCAATACTATGAGATATCGCGACGTCGCGTAGTGGATTGATCAAGGCTTGTCCTTTGATAATGCTGTCGAAGCGGCTGTTATTGAAGCAGATGGCCGAATCCCAGATCAACGCGTCCCTACCCATGAGTATGAGAACTCCAATGATTTTGATACCTGTTTCCCTCCTCCCTCATTTACGGACTTTGATTCTAACGACGAAGCTGAGCTCCTGTCGCAACCTCCTTCTGAGGGGCACATCAATGCCATCGAAGAGTTTCAAGCAGAACGACACCAGCTCTACCTCGACAGTTTTGAGCAAAACCTCGACAATTCTACGCTTGGCGTCAACGAGGCTGTTCCTGCAGCTCCCGAGCAGTCCGCCCATGAGTCTCAACATCATGACCCTACCTTGGCTGATTCCGAGGTCACTATGCTCGTGGACGATACCAAGCATGCTACACAGCCTGATCTTCCAATATATGGTGATAAAGGCCCTCTGTTCAAGCAAAAGCGAAGCCTTGTGTTATATCGCGTCTCGTCTGGGATTTCTAATCCCCATCCGCCGGCGCCTAGGGCCTTCAACTGGCCCCGAGCTAGCTCAGCCACCGAAGGCGAGTCTGCAGCCGTGAAAGCCTGGAAAGAGGCCATTGATTCGGAGCGCATCCCTCGCAGCGTCTGCAAGACAACCCAGAGGAGAGACCATATCACCCAGGTTCTTTGTGGACACGACGTCTGTCGTGTGTGCCTCATCAAACTTTCAACGACTCTCTTGCGCCCGAGGCCCTGTTCCCACCTCATTGCTGCAACCAGCCCATCCACCTGCGCAGTTTCGAGTCAAGTCTCCCGATGGCTCTCTGCAATGACGTTGGGATCAAGGAGGTTGGGTGCAGGCTGTCTAAAGGAGTATATTGCTGCAAGAGCTCTTGCGGCCGATACATCTCCCCTGAGCGCATTCACTACGATGCGAGCATGGCATTCTGCGCCTACTGTCTCATCGTGACCTGCCTGTGCTGCATAGAGCTCTAGCACTGATGAAAGCTTTGCGGCCGGCTTTGCCTACATTTCTGGTACGTGTTCTCCTCAACCACAGAACCGACTCTCAAACGCTGGCTAGTTGTAGGGATTTCAGTGACAGCTCCGGCGTTTGATACTCGACGCATCATGGGATGGAAAGTTGCTGCTCCTGCATGCAGCAGCCTTAGCCTATCAGACCGCGGATCGCATTAACCACCCGCACTAAATGGTGGCAATTGTGGCTGGGTGACTACCACCGTACGGTGACGATTGATTGTCTGCGGGGGAGTCGGCGGGTAGTGAGGTTTCGGGAATTGGTAGTTGTAGCTTTTGATTGGACTTGGGCGTGGATGTTATTGTTGGTACCTGGCAAAGCGGTGTCGACGGACAAGTGCAGTCTTGCTTCGAACACAATCAAGGATTCCGAATCATGGCAAGACTACGAGACTGTTGGCACACCGTCTGAATCAAAACCAAGGCGGCCCGTAATCACCACCGTCCATTTCCGAACGCACTGATATACTATTACAGCGCGTATTCTTGTAAAATGGACTAAATACAAGTGTTCTACTCGACGCCAACATTGTGCTGTTCAAACGACAAGCTATCACGGTAACAGGCAACGTCGGTCTTCCAAAGCTGGCATCTTCTGTTTGCGACCGGTTTACAGTCTACATATGTTCTGGCGGATGCCACAAAGACGTTATTGTCTTTGTTTTTGTGTAGAATTGCCACTGCGACGCGCCCATACCTCTCATGTCTGCAACTGAGGTTAGTCGCAATATTCAAACGGATGTAGGTGATGTCTAACCTCCAAGAAACGAGTCCTTGTTCGTCGTTCGTGGTATGGAACCAGATGGTGCTTCGATAGCGTTAGCTATGTTGCCGGTGTGGTCGGTAAATCTTGTGCTCACCTAGAACAGGGACGTTGATGCCGATTTGTCCAACGTTGACCTGGTCTTGAAACGTCTTGGCCGAGGAAGGAGATGATGTGAAAAGAGTACAGCCGTTTCCATCTATGCATCGTCAATGAAGAGATTCAGTTATCACAAAGAGAGCATCACACTCACAGCGATTGTCGTTGACCCATTCAATGGCATCATGCAACGTAGCAACTTGCACGCACAATAACACCGGCCCAAAGATCTCCTCTTGGTAGCATTGCATAAATGGCTCCACCCGAGTGATGATGGTCGGACCAAGAAAATTGCCATTTGGGTACCCATCCACGGAGCAATTCCTACCGTCAAGGAGCACATGTGCTCCATCCTGCTCTGCCTCGTTGATCATAGCCACTACGCGATCCTTTGACGCTCGTGTGATTAATGGCCCCATGGTCACGGAAGGGTCTATGCCACAGCCGACCACAAGAGAGGATGCAACCTCGACCAGTTCCGGAAGCCATTCAATGGAAGGCCCGACAAACAAGACAACGCTTGACGCCATGCAGCGTTGGCCTGCAGTACCGAATGCACTACCAGCCAGAGCATACAGAGTAGCCGTTTTGGAAGCATCCGGCATAACGACAGCGTGGTTCTTCCCACCGCATTCCACCTGGACACGTTTCCTGTTCGCTTTGGCGTGCTCGTACACTCGTTCGCCACCGATTTCCGACCCCACATAATGAATTGCCATGACAGGTGGTTGAGAAAGCAATGCCGCTACAGCGTTGGCGCCGCCGTGGATGACGTTGAAAACGCCAGGGGGAAAGCCTGCGTTGAGGAAGCACTCGGCTAGGATCATCGATGTGCTGGGAGTTTTTTCGGAGGGTTTGAGGATGACAGTGTTTCCAGTGAGAACAGCGATAGGAATCGACCACAACGGTATTAGGAAGGGAAAGTTGAAGGGTGTCACAGAAACGCAGACTCCCTGGTCACGATTAGTTCTGCAGGATCAAAACGGGGCTGATATGGCGCTTACGAGAGGTTCATGCACTGTCCATGTATCGTTTGAGTGAGAAGACCAATAATTTCCCCTCACTTCGTGGCCGGTGCCGGTAGCGGCCAGTAGAGAATCAATGCCACGGTCGTACTCCGACTCGGCATCTTGCATTGTTTTGCCGACCTCCGTCACTAAGCAGGTGAGCTATCCCGTTGTCAATAACACTTCATGCATCAGATGGACAAGATGCAGGAAGGCTCACAATCTTGGATCGGTTGTGCTGTATCGCGTTGACAAGATCGAACAGCTTCGCCCTCCGCTGATGGGAAGGAATGGCGGCCCAGGCGGGTTGGGCCTGACTTGCTGCGGCCACGGCCTGCTGTACCTCGGGCAGCGTCGAATCAGGGACACGTGTCAGGAAGTTCTGTGTGGCCTGTAACATCGGGTCAGAGTGTCTACAGCGTCTGCTTAGAGAAATGGTTCATGAATACCGGGTCGTAGACTCTTGTCCAGACTCGGGTCTTGGACCGTACGAGAACATTGTTGATGAGGTTGTTGGCGGTAGTGGTGAGGCCATCACCATAGAACCCGGAATTCTACTGGGTGGTCAGCTTTCGATGAGGATGATGATGGGCGGAAGAGTATACATCAGGAGATCCAAGCAGCATAGACGATGCGGATACTGTCAAGTCAGAACGAATGATGGGGAGCGACAAGGGCCAACACGACGATACCTGAATATTGGTCTGCGATGCTGGGACTCGCATCGGCAAAAGAAAAATCGGGCTGGATGTCGCCCAGCGCCAGACTCGGAGACGACATGATGCAGACGATGATGAGGTCGGAGTTAGGTTCACAGCCATAAAGGGCATGGCCACGTGACTAGTCAAGGTCCGCACCTGAAAGGAAGAGTGCTGCTGGACCGAGGCGCGGAGGCAACGTCAAGGATGGGGGGCTACCGGCCCGGAAGATGAACGTGTCCCGAGACCCCACCGCCGTTATCGGGATGCTACCCTAGAGTAGCGTGGCCCACCGATTCAAGATGTTCATTCTGGCCTGAGGGCCGCAAAAGCATTCCCATAACGATGTTTTTGAAAGATGGGCAATGCCAGTATCAATTAGGAATAACTCCCTTGCAGCTTTTAGGCATTTGAGGAACAATGAAACATCAATGCCATTCCCGACATACCTACGTTACTAAACCTTCATTGGTGCAAGCCTTGTTGCACCGCACACTCGTCGCTTACGAGATAAGAAATCCCAATGAACCGAATTCACCGCTAGGACAGCTTATAAGCAGTCCAAATCTTGTATTGCGTTATTGGCGCCACAGGTTACTGGAGCCATAACCATCATCAGGCTCCATCCCCGGTTTCAAACGGAACAATCAACACCAACAAACGGCTCAACACGCCCCTACTATATGCCCGACCCAGTGTCTCACCGCCAAATGAATAGTTGAAGTAGACCGGGAAATCATCGAACCTCTTGTCGACGCGACCGACTCGCATAAGTCACTGCCCAGCGGCTCCGCTAAGTGCTTCATCATAGAGCCAGCCCATGCCACTTGGAACATCCTTTTGGATTTTTTTATTTTTTTTTACCAAATCAGTGCAAGAGACAGAGACTGGGACACTCACAAGTGACCCGTGGCATGCCGTTACGTCCGGCGGCTTCTTCAATATTGCTTGGCTGGGGAAGTGCTCGAACATGAGCACGTTCCCACAAACGGCTGGGTGTATCGGGCCTGGTGCCAGCAGAGGGCGAAAGCAGCAGTCCTATCCGCCTCTCTGCCGAGCCACAGGCAGCCGGAACTGAAGAGAGGCTACTTCAACATATTCGTCGGCACCGTTGTGTAGGAAGATTACACACTTGATTGGTACCAGTACCACCATACAATGGGATGGCAGACCTGATGACCAACGCGATCGGATGATTTAGACAAGTTTTGCTGTAAATTGAAGTGGTCTGTTGTTTTGTCCATCGTGATAATGGCATAGGCGGTTTACGTTTGCCCATTTCTAATAGGTTGATGAATCTTGTAGGCAGCAGATGTCACGAATACCGAAGTTGGTATGGGCGCCACAGATCGCCCAATCGAGTCAGTGTTGCTAGTCTCCCATGCCTCAACGAGCTTGCCGTCATACAGAAAAATATCAACGAACAACAAAATGTCATGTACTAAGCCCGGTGTACAGGCCCAGCGGCCAGCACCTGCGCCAAGAGTGAGGCCGATACATGAATCGAATGAAAATGAGCCAGTTGCTGAGCGATATGACCTCTATACTGCAAACTCTAACTCGGAATTTCGAGATATACGGATCTCGAAGCCGTCGGCGTCTGCGGGAGCTAGTAAATCACCGTTGGTCGTGCCAGGGCCGGTGGCCAGCGTATCCGCTGCTTCGTCGATATTGGCAGCACCGCTGGGCAATGGACCTGAAATTGAGGCAAACATTGCGAAATGTCAACACGACCACCAGGATGTCACTCGATCGCGACTTCTTCCATTGCCCTGTCTCGAACGTAACCAACAGATAGGACCGAAGCTTGTTTGGCTAGCCGATTTTTAGCGAGCCGTAACAACGTCTTAATGTGATTTGGCATGTATCCCCATCATGTTCTACCAGGTGGCTTACTCACTTGTGGGAGACATTGGACATATTTAATTCTATATAAATGGTGGATATTGAATCTTCTATCAAGTTGGCTAATCTCATTGGAGCCCTTTCAGGAATCGTTGACGGAGATCCTTTGCATCCTCGATATTCTTCTTCTCCCGCCCACGAGTGGCCTCCGCCCTCCTCTCCAACCACGAATCCCGATCCTTGACAAAGGCGTGCATCCGCTCTTGGTTCTGCCGGACCATAGCCTTTCTCTTGTCGTCCAGCTTGTCAAGTGAAGGGGCCAGCGGCCTGTCGCCGGCCGGGAAGTCGGGCTTGCGCGGAATCCGCTGCTCCACGGGAAGCATGTCCAGCCTGGGCCCGGGCAGCGTCTGGTACCAGTAGGCCGTGGTGGACCAGTCGTCGCGCAGGTGGTTGGCGTGGCCCGTTTCCAGGGTCACCTTGATGCGCTTACTGAAGCGCACAGGATCGGCCAGGTGCCAGCGGTAGCTGACCTGATGGTTGGGCACGTCTTCCTCGTGGATGATGGTGCCGGCGAAGGGAAACGCATTCTTCTGCATACCCCATCCCTGCGAGAAGTAGTCCTCGCCGCCGGTGCCGTGCATCGACGGCGGCCAGGTGTCGTCGTCGATCCAGATCATGTCGTCTCCCTCTCCCCACCACGTTCCCTGGAAGTGTGCGACGCTGTGGTTGCAGCCAATGTACTGACCGGCACCTTCTGTTTCAAGGATGACATAATTGTCCTTGCCGTCGAGGTTGGGAACCTGGGTCTCAAGGCTGTTGGTCTGGATCTCCTCTGGGGCCCAGCCGTTTGTTGGATTTTCGCGACGCCAGTGCGCATGGAAGAATAGAGTGTCCTTGCTGAGGGGTTCTGGAAAGAGCTCGTAGTCGATGTAGAAATACTGAAAGTAGGCCTGATCGTTCTGGTTCTCAATTTCTATGCGGGCGCGTTTGTTGAAGGGCATGGGCAGATAGCAGTTGAAGGCTGCAGCACCGCCAAACTTCTTCTCTTCCGAAGGCTTGACCGAAACCGTGAAGGGCATCGACTGGAAGTTGGCAGCCATGGAGTGTCCGACACAGAAGAAGTCACCAATCGGTGCAAGGACGTTGGGGGTCTCGGAATCGTCCCAGTACATCTTGATGAGAATCTTGCGGTAGTAGTCCGGATCGCTGACCTCATAGTTGAGGCCGAGAGCGCTGTGCACCTCCATCATAGCCACCCCAGACTTTGAGTAGGGAATCAAGCCAGGCCCGACGATGCGGCGGCAGGTCTGCACGAACCACAGATGGGTGATGGAGCCGGGACCTTCAAGGTCGGCTAGAACGGCCGTCTCTCCGGGCTGGACGACCCAGGCATCCTCGTTGAGGCCGCTATGGTCCCAGCTAGATACCCGTCCAGTGCGAGCAGTTTTGAGCTTGGCCGCGTTGGCCAGCAGGTCGCCGTTGAAGGGGAAGCTCATGGTCGTGTTGATGGATTTATTCTCAGGTGCCTCGACTGATATCGCTGCTCACTGGTCTGCAACCGACCTCAAAGAAGCCTGACCTAGCTGCCATGTTTATATATTGGTGCTGTCTCGAGAAAAACAATACGAGAGGGTTAACTTCGTCATGGGATTACACCGCAGATCGCCGATTCTCCCCGACTGGCACAAGGCGTGAGAGGCAGTAGCACACCGGTTTCTAGACCCATACGCCCACATTATTCCCGTATATCTAGGATCATGCACATATGTGGACACCTGACTCGCACGCCCCCGCAAGCCACACACTGCTTCTTGCTTGCGCCAAGCCATGCCGTTCGGCTATTTCTCCAGACTTTTGTGGACCATCGCGGAATCTCACAGCTACTCCGCGACGCCATACGCTATCCATCTTGTGCCTGCCATGCGAGGGACTCCCGGGATCGATAATACGTGTCGTGGTACTCCCCGACAACTCCGAAGCATCCTCCCCCGAAATCATCCCACCTACAGTAGACAGACTCCGCCACGCCCTCCCCACCGTCATCCCGAGACACTTAGCAATGACGGAGCCCCCGCGAAGACGACGCGTTGTGGCCTGCGAAGTGTGTCGGGGCCGGAGAACGCGCTGTAGACGGCCGAAGACCCGTCTGTGGCTACTGTCGCTCCCATGATGTTGCTTGTGTTTACCGAGAAGACCCCCGGCAGTCGCGCACAAAGTACGTAATTCCGAAGGACAAGATATAGAAACGGATGGCGTCGCAAGTCATGAGTGGCCCACTAACTCATGCCACAGGTTGGAGCTCGACATTGCCGACATCCGGACACGACTGGGTCAGATTACCGACCTGCTGTTATCATCCCAATCCCAGCCTCAGCGGTCCCCTGACCACCACTTCCCCAGCCAAGAGACTCCAGCCTCTCCTTCCGGGTCATTTGGGGCGGCGATCCCCTCGGCCTTTGCTCCTTCATCCCCTGGGGGCCGAGGCAGCCACGGATCGGACGTCGACGGGTCCGAATTTCCCTTCATGATTATTCAGAGCCGGCCGATGATGAATATTCTTGGCCTCAGCCCGGACACGGCCCAATGGCTCGTCAACGCTGAGAGGGCCGCCGCCGAGTCCTCCCAGATGCAGAATTGCTTCGGTACAGGGGCGCTCCGCATGTTCATGCTACAGTCGCAGCCCATCACCGCCGCCTTGGCTGCCTTCTCTGAACACGTGCATACCTGGTACCCCTTGTTCTCTGCCGACTTCACCGAGGCCTTCACCAGCTCCATCATCGAGCCGAACCCCCACTCGGTGCAGTCGTGCCTGGCCATGCTTGTTGTGGCTATAGGCTCCCTTACCACCCCTAGGGACACGAACGCCGCGCTCCATGAAAGACCAGGCCAGGCCTACTACGAAGCAGCCATGGCACATCTGCCAGCCGCGCTACAAGGGTACTCACTACCGTCCCTGCAGTGCCTTGTACTCTTCGCTCTGTACCAACTCTGTCTCATCCGCCCGTGCCAGGCCCACGACTACATCACCATAGCCTCCTTTAGGGCACAGAACATGCTACAAAGCCGCACATTCCCGGGGGGCTCTAAGGAAGACGAGGGACTTCGCAGAGCATTTTGGGTCATTCTACTCGTCGAGAGTGAGATAGCTGTGCAGCTAGATCTGCCACATAGTGGTATCTGGGCCTACGAAGACATTGCCCTCCCCGCAACGACCGAGGCGTGGCACTTCGCGCCTCCACTGGCCGATGCAGAGACAACCGAAACCTCACCACAGAGCCAGAGCTGCACATCGTCCGACTCGGTGCTAGTCTATTTCCTTGCCGAGATTGCTATGCGCCGGATGTTGCAGCGATGCACGACTTCGGTCAATATGTCCGCCGGCGGCCAACTACGTTATGCCCCCGTCATCGCCCAGGAGCTTGAACTGCAACTGCAGCTGAACGAGTGGTATAAGTGTCTGCCGGTAGCTTTGCACTTCCATATGTCGCCAAAAAGTAGGGACGAGGTTGCTGAATTACCGGCTGCGCAGTTCCTTCAGACGCAATATTTTGCCTGCAAGGCTTCGATTTACTGGCCAGCGGTTTATCAGGCTATGGAGCTTTCAACTGCGTGCGACGAGCTTTTGCAGTTCTGCAAAGAGTTTTTCGGCTCCTTTGTCTCATTTGTATTGGCGGCTTCCGCGGCCGTAAAGACATGCCTTGTCAATTCGTGGACACTGAACTCTAGGTTGGAAATCCCCTCGATTGGCGCGATTTCACTAGGACGTGTTACTAAACGGTTATTAGTATCTTCATCATATGTATGGCGGCCCGGAAAGCAGCGACAGTGCCATGTCTTCAGAGGACGGTCAATTCCCGTGTGCAAGACTGTATCCTCTTGGCCCAGGACATAATCGCGCAATCGGCCGCTCATAGCCCATCCTTGGCTGCTTTAAGCGCCATCATGCAGAGGGAAGAAGAGTTAAGAGCTCAATCACCGGTCGATAGGTAGGAAATAAATCATGAGATAATATGCATTCTGTTCTACTGCCTGAAACAAAGATTCAAGGCAGATCTATATCCTTATACACCAAGCACATCTCTATCATCTATGTGAAGATGCCATCCATTCCAGACCAAATCTTGACCTTCTGGAAGACTGCGCTTTCAGAAGACCCAGTGGCAAACAAGCTGATCAGCAGAGCCTCGCGATTATCTTGGTAAATTGTGGTTGAAAGTGCAAATCTATCGTTGGCATAAATCTCTACCAAGTCATTGTCACAGAAGATGCGCAGCTGCAAAGACTCGACTTCATCGTTTCCGCCATTTTGGGATCTGAAAAGAGTAAATGGCCCACGTTCGTCGCATTTGTTGATGTCTGGTGCCGAATTCGATGCCTCGCGAACGACGACAATTTCTTCTGAAGCTGGCAGAAATTCTATGCGGGTATGGGTTTTATAGTCTTCATTATGTCTGATGAAAAGCCCAACAGCATCGCATCCGTCACGGATACTGATTCCGGCCTCGACCTCCCAGCTTACCCCTCTAGCTGGTGTCAAATAGTTGGTGTCTTTGACATTTGGGAGAGCAATAAGATCCAAGACAATTGGCCGAGACGGACGAAGCCTTGTGAGCTCGGGGATAGGACGAATGCCTAATGTCTCAACAGTGAAAGTTCTGGTCTCAGAGCATTTCTCGGCTCGAATAGAGCCAATATCGTCCAATGCCGAGTGCAGCGCGCCTATAACACCTTCAAGTCTCTAGATGAATAGTTCTCTTGGTAGTGCCAGAGAGCCATTCCAGCCCTTTGCAGCGCAGTTGCTCATAGGTAAGTCTTCCTCGGGCAACCAGCCCCAAAGCACCCTCCGTTTCTGCACCGGATCGAAGAAAGTATTCGCAGCATAGAAGCATCCATGGTCAACAATCCCGCCCATGTCGTGAGCCATGGTGACTTCGTTGCCTTTATCAACCAAGGCTTTATTCTTGACCAGTGAGCCGCTCAGCCAGAGACAGTAACGTGTTGTACGTTTCGGTAACGTCTTCGGTCGCGCGTCCAGGTAAGGCTTGACCCAAGGCCTCTCGTGGCCGCCTTCGCTGCCCATGATGAGGAAGTCCCGGGTTGAGATGTTGTTGGCTGAAGTCAAGGACATGAAACCGGCACATTTCCAGTTGATGCCAAAATCACCATGCCATTTAGGTGATGGTCAATGATTCGGGGTAAACTTGAGGAGCAGGCCAATGTAATCCCATTTCATCAGGTCGTTTTGATGCAGCTTGTATAGAAAGACCGCAGGCCCCTGGTTGCGGACCCCCCCCAGAGACAACTCCATAAAGGGCAGGGTGGCCTTCGGCCTCCAGAGCTTCGTCGAGACCTGGCCAGGCGGCGACGTAAGGGTCGCGGAACCCCGTCACGTCGAGGTTCGCCGGTTCCTCCGGGAGGACTGGGTTTCCGTGTATCTTTTTCCACGACTTGCCGCAATCTGTAGAGGTAGCAACGGAAATGCCCTCGCAGCCCCTGACGTAGGGGATTTTCCAATGGATAGGAAGATGGCAAACAGAAGAGTAAATCAGGTTCAGTGTCCCGTCCTCCCCGTTAACCCCCTGGGTCAGCATGCAGCCGGTGAAGACTCCTTCTTTATCGAACGGATCATCAGGGCTCAAAACTGGATTCTGGTCAGAGGAATGTTCCCATTTCACCATGTTCTTACTC
>KL659845.1:71247-109391 GCA_000732775.1 Stachybotrys chlorohalonatus IBT 40285 | reverse complement strand
GGAACAGGAATTCACGTGATAACGTGGGTTCTTCCAACAATACAACCGTTTTATCTTCCTCAAAAGACGGCTCCGATTTCAAGATCCGGATACTATAGAAATAGGGATGCCAGCTCCGTACAACAAGGTCAATGAATGGGCCAATGTCATCATGGAAGCCGCCCTCGATATCGTCATCATTGGCAGCGTTATTGGCGTTGATGAAGCTATGCAGGGCTTCCAAGGGAGGTCCAGCCAGATTGTGACGATCAAGACGAAGCCCACACCCACAGGGCTCAAGATCTGGGTCCTAGCTGTCAAAGGATATATATTATAGTGGATTTGGCATAAGCCCGGCAGCCAATACGGCCCCATCGGCATTGAGGGCCGCCGGGGCTCTAAGGTCAAGGCATCAGATAAGCCGCTAGCGTTGAATCCGACCCAAGCTGTCGTTGTTGCCCTAGTAAATCGACTACCAAAGGATATATATCATGTCCATATAGACAACCTTTTCTCATCTCCAGACCTCTTTATTGCCTTAAGGCAGCTGGGCATAGGGGCAACCGGCACATGCCGTACGAACTGTGGCATCTATCGTGAGATAGTCAAGTTGAAAGATAATGATAGAAAAGGGCAACAAATGTGGTCTTGGGGGCAGCTTGAGAGCTGGCCCACGCCTGATAATAAGGTAGGAAATCCGGCTCTATTTGCTGTTATAAAGCCGGCTCTAAGAAATGCCCTACTGACCGTCTTGAAGGTCAACCAAATCGCATGGAAGGACAGCGCCTTAGTGTTGTTTTTGACTACTGTCTATGATGGCTTTGAGACCACCGTCTGCCTCAGAAAACGCCCTAAAGGTGGACAGCCATATTCACGCCCAATTCGACGTTTTTTTGGTGATAAAGGCGTTAAGGAAGTGTCTGTGCCGTCTATAGCTGCTGATTATAATCTCTATATGAATGCAGTAGATAGAGGTGATCATCTTCGAGCAAATATGAAGACACAACATCGTCAGAGGCGCGGCCCTCCCCGGGCCCTTGCATGGTCCTTTATGCTCAAGACAGCTATTACAAATAGCTTCATTTTGCAGCGGGACGGGCAGCCGGCTTTTGAGCCCTCTAAGACACTCAGTGAGTGGCAGGACCGGATCTCTGATGCTATATGTGAGCATTTCTATGATAGCTATCGTCAGGCAGCTACATCAAGGAAACGCTATCGAGCTGGGGATGAATTTACGCCTGTTTGGCAGCATAAATGGGATCTTAGACAGGTATCGGATCGTTGCAAGGGCTGTCAAGGGATTCAAATCCGCCCTCGAACACAGAGCTCTCAAAATACTAGAAAACGCCGGGCCCTGGAGCCGTTAGATATGAATAGCCTCAACAGGCCGGGCTCTGGCGATGTTGGTGAGCCGGATCAGCCGGGGCCGCCGGAGGCGCCGGCGGCTCAGTGGACAAGATATGGTTGTCTTACCTGCAATGTAGCTCTTTGTACCGAGGGGAAATGCTGGTACATCTATTGTCAGCCAATTTATTAGCATCTTAATGTATCTAGATTTTACCCGGTTCTAATTGGCTAAGACCCTGGTCTGCTACCTGTCTGACTAGTTCGGGCAGTCAAGGGGATACTAGAGCTGACCCTTTTTAGTGACTTGATGCAAGCTTCTGCAGCCTTATTAAGGACTTCTTGACGACAATCACATCTACCTTTGCGTCCGACATCAAATCTAGGGCGGTCAAGGTTCCAGAGTTTACCTTACGAAGGAGAAGAATCTAGTCTGGATCGTCTTCTCCACTATGAACCATACTGACGACAGCTTTCCATATCCAGGAAAGGGACTGCTTAGGGTTAATTGGCTGGTCGAAACTGTTCCTGGGAGAACTCAAGGGAGCGAGTGCCATGGATGATTCCTATATGCCTTGGAGGTGCTTGTGTCCTTGCCGGAATCTTGCCATGAGGGATTCGATGGTGGCTTCTTGGCCCTCGATGATGCTCAAGACTCTTGACATATTGTCCATGTATTCTTCGAGAATCTTCTGCTCGATCCAGGACGCGGAGCGTGGGGAGAACAGGGTGAGAAGTGCCGATATAAATCTGACAGGCCAGAAAAACAGACCCTCATGCAGCTCCTCGATTCGCTGGAGAGTGTGTATGTTCTTAGCGTCGACCAAGCCTGGGAGATTTATTGAGCGAAAAGACTCTTCATATTGGGGGCCCGAGTTATAACTGACACATTCTGGAAGGTGTAAGACACACAGACCTCTAATCCAAACACAATTTAGATTTAAATTTCAGTGAATCCTAGGTTTTCCAATATTGATTTGACCACAGTGCCAGGTATATAGCTTGTTCTGCTAAGATATTCCAACAAAATAAGCTGCAAGTGCTTCTCTAGTCAAAACGGTCAGACCCTCGACATCACTCATATACTGGGGCAGGATCTCGATGTCGAAGGAGTTGCATAGTGTTGCCTCTGGTAGAAAGGTGGGCCCATAAACTGTTCGTATACCCAAACAAACAGGAAATTGCGTTAGTGAAAGTTGCTTGCATCGTATATTCATCTGCTTTCTGTTTCAAATGTCAAGGCTCTGCAGGAAGCTCGCGACAGTGTCCTGGAATGCCTCCGGCTCGTCAGACGCAGGGTTATGCCCGGAGTGCTCAAACACGACCAGCTGGTTATTTGGTATCCCACGACATATTTCTTCTGATTCCTCCACTGGACAGATCATGTCGTGTCGTCCTACCAGCACTAAGGTACGGGTTTTAATTTCTCCAAGCCTTGATCTGACGTCGAACCGCGGTTGGCTTTGTGAAAATGCTGCATTGTGGGTTTCCCAGTGCAGCTCATATTCTGGGCTGGCACCCTCAAAAGATAACGGAGTCTCTTTTCCAGGCGCTTTCTCGGGAGTGTAGATGCGCAGTATCTCAGCAAGTCCGTCCTCGCCATCCTGCTTGTTTGGAACATTGCCCGACCATAGTCGGACTTGACGTGTTGGGTCGGGGGAGATCCGTTTCGACAACAAGACTGCGGCCAAGGCACGGAGCACACCACGCGGACCGCAAGCCCAAGTATCGCGAAGTATGAGGCCGGACAAACGACTGGGAAACTTGATAGCATATCCTAAGGCAAGGAAGCCGCCGTAAGAGCCACCCGCCAGGACGAAAGTTTCCGCTCCGGTCCAAGCTCTGTTGGTTAACCTCAGCAAATGCATTGTACTAGGCGGCGGGTGGTCGAGATTACCTTAGTTCGTCAATGTCTTCAACCCAGCGTTCATCAGTGAAAGGAGCTTTTAAGTCACTACTGCCACTGCCGCGTAGGTCAAAAACCAAAACACGGAACCGATCGCTCAGGAAGCTGTAGCCTTGTTCCGGCTCTATGTGACTGGATAAGCCGGGAGCGCCATGTACTGCAATCAGAAGAGGCTTTTCAGGAGCATCGCCACCGAAGACCCAGACAGAGAGCTTTGCTCCGTCGCTGATTGAGACTTGTGTATGAACAGAAGGCATGGCTTCACACTGGGAAGAAAATAGGAGGAGGTTGTAGGTGAGGGTCGCTAACTGACTAGGGGAATTCACTGGCATTTATGGTTGAATTATGACGGAAAATCAATATCTCCCACAGTTAAGTGCCTGAATAAACTGCCAAATCCGATGAATGTGACGATGTGCTCGATGAGCGAGATGGAGGCATCCTAAAAAGGTAATTCTCGCTCAGCGAGATTGCGCTTGCCGGAACAGGCAAATCTCATCAACTATGAAACGACCACTTTAAAGAGCGCTCTGAATCATTTCCAGGAAACCTGATACTTTTAGAGAAATATTACAGGCAGAAAATCAATCGCCAACATCTTGATTTACACAGTAGCATGCCACGCCCAAGTGACATCGATGCCGAGCAACGGCAGACTGAGGCTGTCACTTCTTGGGACGACGACCCCAATAACGCGCAAAACTGGAGCAATGCGAAGAAAGCTTTGAATATGAGCATCATAACTTTTCTAGGCTTCTTGCCGTTGGTCCAATTCTTGACAAAACTCCTTGAGTTGTACACTACTGACTCGACGCGATAGTCCCCTAGAATCGTCAGTCATTGTCCCAAGTGTTCCCCTCCTCCGAGACGACTTCCACGAAACCCGCCGCCCAGTCACATCGCTAGTTGTGTCGATCTTCGTCCTTGGCTTTGCATTTGGCCCAATACTTCTAGCCCCTCTTTCCGAGCTGTACGGTCGTCGACTGATTCTCAATATTGCCAATGTCTTTACACTCGTCTTCTCCGTCGCGAGTGCTACAGCACCAAACATGGCCTCTTTCATTGTCTTTCGCTTCATTGCGGGTAGCTTTGGATCCGGACCGATGAACATAGCTGGGGGCAGCATCGCCGATCAGATTTCGGTAGAAAGGAGGGGTTTCGCCATGTCAATCTTCTTTGTCGGCATTTTCGTGGGACCCGTCATTGGGTATGCGCAACACTTGCAATCACGACAACTCAGGTGCTAACACGATGTAGCCCAGTTATTGGCGGCTTCATTGCCAATGATCTTGGCTGGAGGGCCGTATTTTGGTTCATGACTATTGTGGTAAGCTTCGTTTGCGTTCATCGATGCTTCAAGTTGACATACTACAGAGGGGGGTTACTACAATGGCATCTCTAGTCTTCCTTTCCGAGAGTCATGCGCCAACAATACAACGCAGGCAGGCCAAACAATTGCGACAGCCCGCACCCGGGGCTGCGGTTGAAAAGACAACCAACACCAAGGATGTTTTGTTTCGATCGCTCACAAGGCCAGTGCGCTTGCTGATTCTGAGCCCGATTGTCACAGGGCTTTCCCTCTATCTAGCATTGATTTATGGCTATATGTATCTTCTCTTCACAACTTTTTCCACGGTCTTCCCTGAACAGTACGGCTTTGGCGTCGACACCCTGGGGCTTGCGTTTCTAGGTCTGGGAACAGGCTGTGTCTTGGCTCTTTTGGTCCTATCCTGGTTTAGTGACTGGGTTCAAGACTGGCTCACAAAAAAGCACGGGGAGTCTAAACCGGAGTTCGTAATCCCTAACCTACTACCTTTGGCCTTCTAACGACGGGCTTAGGTACCGCTTGCTTCCAATGGTTCTAGGAATACCGTTTCTGCCAATCGGTCTATTTGTCTACGGGTGGACAACTCAGTACAAGGTGCATTGGATCGTACCCATCATATTCACTGGTTTTGCGGGGGCCGGCCTCACGCTCTCATTCGTAAGGCTCTTGCTGTCCTCGCGAATCATGACTAGTAGACTCACTTGACCTAGCTCCCTACTCAGGTCTACATGATAGATGCGTACACAACCTATGCGGCGAGCGCCATGGCCGCCACAAGTATCGTGCGCAGCATCTTTGGAGCAACAGTGCCTCTCGCCGGACTGCCGTTGTACTCTAGTCTGGGATACGGCTGGGTAAGCAGACACATCGGCAGTCTCCTTACTGATGCATTCTAACTCAAATTAGGGCAACTCGTTGCTAGGCTTCATTGCTATTGTGGTATCTCTCCTCCCTTTGCTCTTTTGGAGGTACGGAGAGGCTTTGAGAAAGAGGTATAACGTCGAGTTGGATTAGGCTGTGCGCACTCTATTTTCAGTGGCCAGACGGCCGATGTGTTCCAAATAGATTGACAAATATTAGAGTATACTTTCAGCCCAAGTATCCTTTTCCAAAAGAGATTCAATGCCATCGAGTCCATTCCTGAGATATTCTCCAATCTCCGACAACCACTTGATGTTCAACTTTCCAGCTTCTGATAGCTTCGACGCTCCGGAACGATGCTTGTCTTGAAAATCTTTCACAATGTCCGAAAATTTGGTTGTAGACGTCCTTAGATCGTGCGCGACTCTCAAAAGCATCATTCTCTTCAGCATAAGATCGACGTTTTTCGGCGGCTGAAAATCGCCTATCATCACATGCGTTCGGTCATGATTGAGAAACTTGCCGGGGTTCTTTGCCAGGTTGCAGATAAGATTTAGCTGTCGCTGATGGAGCATCGAAAGGGTTGTCAGTCGGTGGCAACCAGGATCGCAGTTTGTGCAAGCACGATACACTGCAGACTCTGCTTTGGCGTCCTCAAATGTTCGGAAGATTTGATCGAGACTAGTTCTCTCTGGGTCCTCGGAAATGTTCGCCAGTTGGTTGGTGATGGTATGCACCAAGACGTAGCAGTTTCTAGTGCACGTTGTGTGCTTTTTCGGCGCATGTAGCAATGGAGGTGTTGCGAGCTTATCGGACTCCAGAAAGTCGGTTAATGATGGAGTTCTAGCGGAGAGAAACTGGAAGGAAGTGTCTGTCATATTCCCATCCAGGTGGAAATCCGGTATCTTAACAATCTGTCGTCAGTCACAGTAGGTTTCGAGATGTTAGCATAACTGAACTTACAATATTACCAAAGATATCTTGATCAGCCAATGGAGTATCCTGCCCAGTAATCCAGTTGTCCCCATACATTGGCTGGCTTTGTCCTGCGTTCGTATCTCGGACTTCTTCAGGAGCCTGTGCCAAGGTCGAAGCTATAGAATCTGATGAAGGCGAATTGACCGCCTTGCGTTTGCCCCTCCTTCGAGAAATGCTGTAGGTGCAAAGTAACGAACTGGATGATGCCGCGCATCTTTTGCAAGGTTTGCCACCAGAGCATTTCACTCGTGAAGCACGGCAGCCATTGCAAGAGGTATTCAATTTTGGCCTTTCTATGTGTGATTGAGCGATGGAGCTCATCTCGCTCGCGGTGACGGAGCTACCATTTCGTGTGCTTGGTTGAACATTAGCGTTCCACCTACCGATGTACTGACCAGGTACAGAATCAAGAACAGCCATGATTGCGATTGTGGAAAGTAAATAGGACAAGCATTGGACTTGGTTCGAGACAATGATAACAAGAATAATTGGTCCTAACCCAGAATCAAAAGGGGTTTTGGAAGAAACTCGATTTGTAAGCATAGACAACGGGTTAAAAGGCGAACCCATGGTAATCCTTTCTACTTTTATAATGTGATCCCAAAAATGAGATAGGGCATGCCCAAATTCGCAAAGGGGAAGGACGCGTGCAATCACTGCATCTCTGTGCAAGCAATAATCTAATCGTATTTAGGGACACCGGAGACATAAAATGGTGGTATGATGAGCACATGGTTAAGTGCAAGTATAAGAAATAATTGCCACATCAACTCTTTACCACGTTCGTTCAATCCCAACCTAACGGGGCAACCCTCTCAATAGTTAATGAACGGACAAACAGAATTACCCCGGGCATTTAGCCCAGCCCATGGCATGTAGGTCCGCAAGTAGATAAGTATGAAACTTTGTACGCACTTCATTGGCGTATATCCCTGAGGCAAGACAAGGCAAGAAGAAGTTCACCACGGCTTTGCCATTCCATAAAATTGGATTTAAAGCAGTGCCTTGCTAGGAAGCCTGTAAAAGAGCTCCAGCGGAAGCCATTTACGTAAACCACGGCTCGTTGTCCCGCAAAAATTGCTCCCAGGATGTCGGCTTCTCATCCAATTGCTCGAGCGTCCAGACCAAGTCGGCCTCGCCCGTAGGACCGTAGTACCCATATTGGTACAGAAGATCGCCTGCCTCCTTTAGCCCAGGGGGGTTCACAACACTGGCGTGCTGCGCGCTCCCCGGGACTTGGTGGACGACCTTTTTCCCAGTCACGTTAGACCAGATTTCAGCTATCTCGGCAGGCGTGGTGAATGAAGTAGCGCAAGTAAAACGCTTCCCATGATACTCATCTGGGCGCAGAAGCGCAGGCGTCAGAAACTTGCCAGTATCCCGAATGTCAACAAGCGGGGTTGGGGTCTCTGGGCTCCATGGCACGGGAAGAACGTAGCTACCGCCGTCCATCTGCTAGCAATATTAGTAAACTTGGCATCGTTGCCTAGAGAGGCGAGTGATGAAACTACCTTTTGGGGTTGCATTCCTGGCAATAAGAAGTTCTGCATAAACCAGCCCGGCATGTAGAACATACTTTTGATATCCAGAGTGCGTATGTATGACTCGACCTCGGCCTTGCTGTCAAAATGCTCGACCACAGTAATTTTGCCCTGTGTCATTTCTGTCACGTTGGGAAGGGAGGACCAGATGAGCTGCGTTACTCCAGCGGCAACGGCTGCATCGGCCATGGCCTTGCCTTGGGCTATCTCTACCTCCGCAGAGGCTCTCTCCCAGACTGTACACGAACTCAGCCAGAGGATCTTTACCAACATTGAGTCCCTTACATTGGGTCACCGCAAAAACGGCATAGGAACCGGCAACGGCTTCGAAAACAGTCGATCGGACATCTAAATCAGCCTGTAACAGGTCCGCATCGGTCATTCTTCATACATACAAAGGCTATGAAGACCGTAATGAAATGTTACCTTGACGACTTCGACGCCTCTCTCCTTCAGTGCTATGGCCGCAGGTTTGGTAGGGTCCCGAGTCACCGCCCTGAGAGTAAATAGAGGTGACAAAGATGGGTTGGCAAGAACATAATCGATCAGAGCCTTGCCTTGATGGCCCGTCGCACCAAAGACGGTCAGGAGCTTCGACATGATGTTTTTGTCAGTGTTCTCGCAGAGTTCAGGTATTAGAGATGGGAGGATGCGCTTCTCGATGGCGAGAGGTAGGGAGAAACATGTGGATTATACGCGGAGCATGCTCATATTTATACTTGGCTCTTCATGGGCCAACCCACTCCAAGTCCTCTGAGCTGAAAACTTTGGTATCATATGCACAGTCCCTGACCGTGGTATTTAACAGCCAAGTCAGGTTGGCCAGGATCTTGATTGTCACTAGTGAATGCAAGATCGTTTCAGTTTACGCTGTAGCCAATCAAGTCACATTCTGCCAGTCCAAGAACCCCCACTTCTATAGGATGCCTCGATCATTAGAAATCATTGTTCTCTTCCTTCACCGATTCTAGATGTGGCCACAAACCTCCGCATGGTTTGTCAATACGACAAGCCGCACCGGAGCTCAAAATGCAGGACATCGCGAAGGCCAAGAGGGCACGAAATGGCGCTCGCGGTGGGAGCAAGGTCAAGTCGGGGTGCTTGACGTGCAAGTGAGTGAGCTCATTGATGATCCCGACCCTACAAGTTATTTTTACTTCGCTAATGCACTTCGGAAGAATCCGACACAAGAAGTGTGACGAAAAGAAGCCGGCTTGTTGCCAGTGTACAAGTACTGGGCGAAAATGTGACTTCCTTGGCTTATCCGAGCCCTTCCATGGGTCAGCACATTTGTTGTCTGCACCAACGGGCCCCATATCCAACCACCCCAAGAGTCTGGCTCCTCTTGCCGCATCCGACATCTGGAACTTCGAATACTTCCGTGTGGTATTTGCTAAGCAAGCTTCGCTTCACCTTGGAAGTGGCGCCTGGGAGACCATCATCATACGAACCTCCATGACAGAAAGGTGCATCCTTGAAGGCATCATTGCGATCGGTGCCCTAAGCAGAAATCTGGTTCCAAGCAGAGTACTACGCAGTTCGACATACTTACCCGGATCGTCGGCAGATTATTCCCTGAAGAAATATGCACTGTCGCTTTATGGACTGAACAGGCGTCTGAACGAGTCCCCTTCGAACTGGGAGCTTGCCGTCACAGGAGGCCTAGTCTTTCACACAATTGCGTGTCTCCAAGGCCACAACGACTCGGCGAAAATGCACTTGCGAAGTGCGCAAGCTATTCTCAAAAGTCCCAACAGCGCTGTGACCTACGGTACCAAGACCATGAGAGTTGATATCGGCGACGCCCTCCACGCATTGGACCGACTTCACTCAACTATGACATGGGAGAGATATGGTCCGGTCGCCCCTTTGGTACCGGCGTCCAGTACATTTTTAGCCCTTCCAACTGTGTTCTCAGACATTGATGAGGCGCGCGATACGCTCAATCGGATATCAGGCGCTTTGAACGGCCTCTCCTGGAGGGAAAATAACAAGGCCTCGAGACCGTCATCAACGTCATCCTCGGACCAAGATAAAGCACGAGTTTTGCAGCTCTTAGAAGCCTGGCGCGTTCTGTTCGAGCAATCTTCTTCTAGCATGGCCTCGGCAGTATCCCGCAAAGCTTGCATGAACATTCTTCGAATGCAATATGAAATTACATACATTTTTGCTTACACCAGCTCAAAGGACGCCGAAATAGCTTACGACCACCACATCTCTCGATTCCAACACATAGTAGAGATTGGAGCACAAGTACTACTTGCTGAAGCGCAAAATTCCGCGAAACTCTCTCCAAAATCCATGCCGTCACTCAATGCGGCAGTCGTACAGCCGCTGTTTTTCGTTGCAAGCAAATGCCGAGATGGCGCACTTAGAAGAAGGGCAGTAGCTACATTGAAGCTGATTGAGGGAGACATCATGAGCGAGGCACGCGGTTGGGCCTCGATTGCGCGATGGATTATGGAAATCGAGGAGAGCACAGTTAAAGGAACCAAGTGTCTTTGTGATGATATAGGAGAGGCTTGCAGGTTGCAGGAGGTTCATATAAGCATGGATGGTGCTGCTGGACAATGCAACCTCACCGGCTGGAGAAGAGAGATCGATGGCCACTGGGAAGAGGTTTCTGGCTCTATATATTTACAGCAATGAGGCATCGGCAATGGTTCCTACGCTTGAGCTGTGGTTACGTTGTCTTTCTATATTCCTTGCTATTCGCTTCCTAATCGAGGGAACCCATAAGTCCCCCGCCTACCCCGCCGTGGAAAAACACAAGCTAGTATCCTACAAATACGCGCTCGACCACTTCATTGCGGTCATATGTTGGTCATCCCGTGGTTGTTAATAAATAGGCCTTTTGGTTTTCTGCGTTAATGTCGCCCAGGTCGAAATTATGTACAGCGTGCGCTGGCATCACGCCCCAGGCTTTGATCGACCCCGAAGGCTATACTCACTTGGAGAATGCGCTCGATCTGCTCACATCCGCCCAGCAGTGCGATTTGTGCGCTCTCATCCACCGAGCAATGAGTCAGGATACCACAGAAGGGCGTCCAGATGAGGATCTGCGCCGCATTATCGCTCCAGAACCCGTTGTCATGCATGGTCTTCGGGACGTGCTTGACGAACACAACGACTCCGAGGAAGCTGGTACAAGCTCGCCAATGTTGTTCGGCGTCAATGTCATCATCCCGGATCGTGATTCTGGCTTTGACGTGGCCTACTTGAGTCTGATTGCAGAGCCTGGTAGGTTCTATCTTTTCAGCATGTACCAAGCTTGCGCTTGACGATCACTCGTTATAGGAAGCATGGCGCAGCTCCAACAGCATGTGGTGGGCAGGTCACTATTCCCAGATTCAGGCTCTTCCGAAGCATTGCGTCTCGTAAGAGAGTGGTACGAAACGTGTTGTGGAAATCACGATATATGCCAAGGTACCTTCTCCGGCCAGCGGAGCGTTAATACCACGCCGCGGCTTCCGACTCGCGTACTTGACCTTGGTCCTCCGAATAGGTCTCATGAGCCGCGACTATTAATCACCAATGGTATCAGCGCCAAATATGCAGCCTTGAGTCACTGTTGGGGGAAGCACAGGCTGCTGACTACTGTTACTAGCAATCTAGCAGAGCATTGCAAGATAATGAAGCTAGATGAGCTCCCCAAGACATTCCGAGATGCTATTGAGATTGTACGATCCCTGGATATCCGTTATCTCTGGATAGACAGTCTTTGTATCGTACAGGATGATGCAGAAGATTGGAGAAGAGAGTCGGTCCAGATGGGTCGCATCTACAAGGACGCTGCAGTGACCGTTGCCGCTTCGGGGGCAGCCGATAGTTCTGAGGGATGCTTCATTGCAAGAGAATCCCCTGTTACTCCAGTGGCCATCCATTACAAGCAAGAGTCGTATAGTGGTTCCTTGGCCGACGACAATGTTATGTTTGCGACTCTCTTCCCAGATCAAGCCGTTAGCAGTCTCAGCCAGGCACCTCTTGGCACTCGGGCTTGGATCACACAAGAATGGATGCTTTCACCACGCACAATCCACTACACTAAGGCAAGGATGGCATGGGCGTGCCGTACCCATGTGAAATGCGAGGATGAATACACCGAGCCACCTATGGACGAGCAACGCCTTTTTGACAGTGTCAAACAATATTCCTTGGCCAAAGCAGAGACGAAAAGCGCTGCAGCGACCATGACGGAGATCAGAGAAAGCTTTCTTGCAGATTGGTGCGAAATGGTGTCAACCTACACGTGCCGCAACCTGACATATGAATCGGACAAACCAGTTGCTATACTGGGGTTGGCCACTGAGCTTAGCCAAAGCATTGGCGAAACATATACGGCCGGTTTATTCCACAGCAAATTTGGATCGCAAGACGAGGAGGAAGCTAGGTTGCTCTCCGTGCAGCTATTCTGGATGGCGAAGGTGACACTCACTCGACCACCTAGCTTGAAACATCTACCGTCTTGGTCGTGGACGTCGACGATTGGTGCAATCTCCTTTCTACCCCTGTCCCAAACGGCACACTTGCTACTTGAAGACCTCTATCTTGATGTGGGTAACGCTTTGGGGCACAGCCAGTGGAAATCTGCAGAACCTGACATCTGTTTACGCTTTAAAGCCAAGGTCAAGCGATGGAGCAACGCTAATCCGTGGCCAGACGGATCCCCACAGGCCGGTAAACCGGGCACAACAGACTATTACTCCAGCTCCATCTTAACGACTGGCGGTGGTATCAATTCACAAAGCATGTTCCTTTTCCAAGGTCCTGAGAAAACGCCAGCAGGGTGGGTAGTTTTCGACCTCGGTGTTTGGCCAGCGCAGGATGTACCACTGTTCATGGCTGCTGCCTCGGCAAGCAGTAGCAATGGAGAATTGGATGCATTCAATGTCTTGTTTTTAGAAGAAAGGCAAGCCGCAATGGGGAGGGAGGTGGAAAGACGTTTTGTTCGACTTGGCGCGGGCGAGATCATTGATAAAACATGGTTTGACGACGTCGAGCTACAGGCTATTGTTCTGGTCTAGCCAACCTTGCGCGTTTCGTGCCATGCAGAGCGAATGCAATGAAAGTCTCAAACATAGCTGTTCCCGGTGGCATTTGGCACATCCTGATGGGTTGGAAAGAGGTGTCGGAAAATTTAAGAACATTGTTGAGGCGACGCGGTTGTCTTGAAGATAGAATTCGACGAAGTCCTCACAATGACATTGTAACTTGCGCAAGTACGAGCTCTTCAGCGTCTCCAGCAACACGCAAAAGGCACGAGGGGGCTGGCATCCCTGTTTGGTTACACCGCCTGCTTTGTAGGGATTATTAAGTATCCCACTAACCCCCACGTTCCATGACTGAGCTGAGCTGACCTCTTCTCCAATCCCTTCAAACTGTGGAGAAGCCTCTGAGGTGTCTTTTTACTCCTTACCGGAAGCCATATCGTTACGCTATCGGTGCAAGTGCACATCGGAGTCAGGATGGTTCGCGTGATAACGTTTGAAGAACGTATGTCTGTACCTCTTCCACGCTCTACTGTTTCGAGGCGCTACTGACGGCAGCAGTCCAGCAACATCGATCCGAGACCAAGTGCTGGATCGCCGTTCATGGCACCGTCTACGATGCAAGTCCTATATCTTCCCGTCAAGCCGCTCAATCGTACTGATGATGGTAGGTGACTTCCTTTCTGGGGAAACATCCGGGAGGAAAGGCAATCATTCTTCGCCATGCCGGCACAGATGCCACCGTGGCTTTCGAGGAGGTCCATCCACCGGAAATCCTTGAAGAATACCTATCCCAGGAGCAGCAGCTGGGACTGTTTCGTGCAACAGACAGTACTCCACAGATCAAGCATCCTTCCAGAACATCACAGCACCATTCGGCAATTCCCATGGCATCGATACTGAGCGTGGCGGAGATGATGCAGTTGGCCATGGAACGCCTCAGCCCAAAAGCCATTTCCTACTATGCGTCAGCAACGGACGACGAAATCACCAAGGCCGCCAACGGTGCGATATTCGGCTCGATTCTTCTTCGGCCAAGAGTCTTCGTTGACTGCACCTCTTGCTCCCTGTCCACGACCATTTTCGGTAACAGAGTCGAGTTACCTATTTTTGTCGCCCCCGCTGCCATGGCCAAGCTCGCACACCCGGCCGGAGAGGCAGGTATTGCGGCGGCTTGCTCGAGGTTCAAGGCTCTGCAAATCATCAGCAAAAATGCATCCATGTCTCCGGCAGACATTGTCCACGCAGGACCAGAAGCGACGTTTGGGTGGCAGCTCTATGTACTCAAGGATATCAAGGCTACAGAGCGCACACTGGCTCAGATCAAGGCCATACCGCAAATAAAATTCATCGTGTTGACCCTTGACGCGCCGTTCCCGGGCAAGCGCGAGGCCGATGAGCGCTTCAAAGCCGCAGAGGTGGCAGCTGGGGGCCCTCCCCCTGTTTGGGGGACGGAATCAGGCCTGACTTGGCACAAGACGCTGCGATGGTTGCGCAAGCATACCGAGCTGCCCATCATACTGAAGGGCATCCAGACGCATGAGGACGCGTACGCAGCGACAAGGTTCGCGGACGTCAAGGGCATCATCTTGTCCAATCACGGAGGCCGGGCGCTAGACACCACGAATACCCCTATGCAAGTCCTTTTAGAGATTAGAAAGTTCTGCCCGCAGGTCCTCGAGCAGATAGACGTCGTGATTGATGGCGGCATCAAGCGAGGCACTGACGTGGTCAAGGCACTCGCGCTCGGAGCTAGGGCCGTTGGTCTTGGCCGCGCGGCACTGTACGGGCTTGCTGTGGGCGGCGAAGAAGGCGTCCACCGAACAATTCAGAGTAAGAAATTCCGTTCCCGCTGTCGGAGGCATCGGGCTCACAAATGGCAGTTCTCGCTGATGAAACCGCCACCGCCATGAGGCTACTCGGTGTCACTCGTGTGAACGATCTCAAACCACATCATGTAGGTCGTACTGCTAGGTTGCGAGCGAGCAGGGTCCAAGTACTTACATGTGTCTATCATAGGTCAACACCGCTGCTCTCAAAGAACGACTTTACGACGGGCCTTCTGGGTTAGATATGGTAGACAGGACCCTAGCTGCCAAGCTTTAAAGGCAGACCATCAGTAAATAGCTTCGAGTGTACTAGCGTGCACAGGTCACCTGTGACAGGTGGGATGGACGAGAATGCTTTTGTCAATTACGAAGTATACTTGGCAGACACGGCATTGTGGTAATCCCTGCCTCGCTACCGTCGTACTGGTACCGGCCGGTTCGCAAGCAGCACTAGAGCTGCTAGAAAAGAGTTGCCGAGTGGCATTGCCGCGACATTCATAATACAGCTAGTTGGCCTCATCAACGCACACCACGCTGGGGCCAGAGTACCCCATGATCCGTGCCAGCCCATCGACGCCTTGAATCGACTCGTAGTGCCCACATGATCTCGGGCACTAGGTATGGGCCGCCCAGTCCTCGTCCTGGCACCGTGGCCTCGATCAGACCCTGCACTACTCAATCCCCACGCACGGTCACCTTTCGAGATAACCTGTGTCTAAAAGGAGCCTCGCACAATGGGGCTCGTCGGTTACACATGATCGACAGAGCTGTTACGTAAAGCACTGGTTCCGCGCTGGGAGTGGTAACTTGAGGAATCGGCAGTCCACAAGATTGTGACTTGGCCATGTCGTATTTCTCGTTTAGCTTTAGCCCTGCAAGAAAGCAAAACAAGCCAACGATTTATTTAGCACAAGAAAGACCACAGCGGAGCGAGGATCAGCTGCCTAATTCATCAGCTCATCCTCTAGCCAAGGGTGATGCTGTGTCCCCTGGCTGTGGCACCCACCAGGTCAAAACGGCGGACCTGGAGGGGTAAATACTGCGTCTCAGGTGGCGCACGAAGCAGGGCATGTTCTTACGACACGAAGCAACAGTGGTCAACATCTAGAGCCGCAGATATGTTCATCCTTAGTTTACATTTTACGCTGCTAGGTAGCTCATGTTATAAGCCTCTTCGAATCATGTGTTGGTAGACTGGCTGGTCGTTGTCCATGCAATGTTCTGTCTCGATGTTACAAAGACCTAACATCCACCACTCGAGAATGGCCTAGCGAGTCCCACCCACACTGTCAAGAAGGGCTAGGAGCCATCGCAATGGTAGATTAATCAAGCATGGTCGAAAGGGTTGGGCGCAGTGGTGGCTGATTGGCTCCTTCACCTCGAAGGATTACATGAGATGGCTGACTAGTCACTCAGCCGCACTCCCAGTGGCCACAGGACCCTTGCGGGAGGAACAGTAGGGTGACAGCCCAACATCACACTATTCGCATAGTTCATATATATAGCAGCGGTCTGGCGCTGGTGTAGCGCACCTTGTGGCTCATCCCTCTCCACCACGGCCTCCAGACGGGTGGCCGAGGCAGTCGTGCAATGTACGAACCCAAGGACAATCCGGTTACAATCACAGAGCTTCCAGTCGGTCCAGGACAGCCCAACTGGAAGCCATGGGTCTACAACCCTCTCTACCTGCTGTTTCTGGTCGGATTGCACGTACTGCATATTGTCGGCATCCAGCTTTTAGCTAACAGGCATGCTTCCGATTCACCCGAACTCGATCGAATTCTTGCGAACCAGACGGTCACGCAACCTCAAAGCTTTTTCGTGTTCGAGGAGGATGGCATGATTTCGTTTGTTCTCTGGGCCTATCTACCCGTCACCGTCATGTTGGTAGTTGCTGCCTTCTGGGAACCGCTTGACCTCGCCATCCGCCGCCTCGAACCGTTTCGGCAGCTATCGAGTCGTGAGGGCGGCAATGTCTTCAACGCATTATGCTTGAACTACACATCCACATTCGGCTTGTTCATACCTTTTCGCGCTATCGCAAGACGTCACTACGCTGTGTTTCTGAGTGCAGTGTCTTTTGTATTGACGGCGATTGTCTTGCCAGCCATGACGAGCGTCATTTTCAGTATCGAATGGGGAAGCTTGTCCTTTTCTGCAGGAAGGACTAGCGGACCCAAATACGCGGTCATCGCAATGTCTTCAACCATTGCCGTTGCTGTGCAGGCTATGCACGGAGTCCTCATAGCTATGCTCGTTGCGTTGGGTGTTGTTCTGCAGACTCGTCGGACTGGCCTTTACCGCGATCCTAAAGGCCTCGCCGGCCTTGCAACATTCATCAGCGATGCGGACAGAACTGGGCTCAACACGCTGAACCTCCTCCAGCAGATACCGTCCTATGCGCACTCCAGCTCCATCACGTCCGCTCTACAGGGCGTCACCTTTCGTCTCGCTCACTTCAGTGTATACAACGCCGACGGCAGCATCTCCAGGACGTATCAGCTTGCAGCCGAAAGCCGCGCGGGCTACATACCGGCTGTTGGTCAGCAGTCCTATCAGTTCCATGGACAACGCACAGATGCCACCGGCTTTTGGCTGAGGAAGCGCATGGCTTGGCTCGCGGAATTCGTTATTTGGATTGGCCAAGCCTCCGTCATAGCCGCCATCTACTACGTTGCCAGATTTTCGGGCCTTGGTACTTCGAGAATCATCGTCTCCAAGGTCGTCGTCACGTTATTCATTACCGTCGGAGGCATGATGTGGATGAGCATCCAACGGAGCTTGCAGACGATGGAGCCTTGGAGACAACTCAGCGACGGGCGTTCTCAAAACCTGCACAGGTCGGTATTGACCCGTCACAACGTTTCGAACCTCGGTCTCCTAGGCAGCGCTTGGCTCAGCATCATGCGTGGCTCGCTCGTTATGCTCTGGGCAGCGTTTTGTGTGGCCATGATCCACGCGATCACCGTCTTTGTCCCACCTCTCCTAGAGCTGGGTAACGCTGCTGGCCTTGACAGCGCCATGGCACAGGAAGAGCGCCAAGTTGGCGTCTTATCGGGAACGCGAGGCATGACACTGGTTTGCGCCGGAGTCATCTTCCAAATCATCATATTCTTGAACCTCATCCTCCTCACAATTAGCGGCCGTACACGACCGGTCATGCCTCGAGCTCCATCGACAATAGCCAGCCAGCTTCTATATCTTTGCCGCAGCGACAGGCTGTTGAGTAGTTGTTCCGGGACATCAACACTATCCGGGCGGCAATTGGACGAGAGGCTAAAGTTGATCGACAGCCGGTGCATGTTTGGGTGGTTCTGGTGGCATCGTGGACAGCAGGAGTATGTCGGTCTTGAAGAACATTACGAGGGAGAGCACTGGCGACAGTTCGATTTTGCTCACGGAATCAATCACTAATGACATATTCTATTCTTTTGAGTGATTCAACGTCAACGGCCAGCGTTTTATTGTTTAATCGAAGGTAAAACTCAACAGTGCCTGACAAATTCTTTGGTGCTTAGTGTCACGTTTGCTCCGTGGATAATCAGTACACGAACCTTCCAATTGATAGAGCTTCTGGACCATGAAGGAGCTGTGTGCCATCAGAACTTCTTTTCTATTTTGCATTCTAAGATCCAGTCTATGCTCTAAATGTCTAAGTCTACTACAATCTTGTATTCATCACAAGTCTAGCATCGTGCGTGGCATATCTAATGTCCAGCACGATTTGTTCTCCCCCTCCCAGTCCGCAATGTAGCATCACTGTGTTCTTTTGGAAAGGCCATCAAAACTTCGTTCTGGGTAGTCTCTTGGTTTCAGGTCGTGGGCAAGCACTTATACGTTCGTTCCGTGAATCTCAGCAACTCGTTTGAGTCTCTGGCTCGAAGGTGTCCTCCTCTCGTAGGTGCTGGGTAGCTTGCCCCTTTGGAGACATCTTTTGACGAAGACTAGCTTCACTTCAAAAGAGGGGGCGGGAGTTGGGGCCCCGATGTTGTGTCGAAGTACACGGGAGTTTTGGAGAGTGCTCCGAATCACTCATTCCAGAAGAGACCCCGACCATTCTCAAGGCTGGGTTGGCCTTTGAGAGCTGATCGAGTGGTTCATGCTGCTTTGTTGCTGCCTCGTCGTCTCTATGTGGGCCTGATAAGGGTTTGGCATGGCTGCAACAGACTTGTGCCATGCGAGACGTTCGTCGGAGCTGTAGGACGTTCCTGGCCGTGCCATTTCGTTGGTGAGAAGGAAGAGTCGGTAGGCAGCCGAGCCCGAGTTGCGGGATACTGTAGCGGAAGACATTTTTGATTTAGCTGTCAAGTGTTGTGAGATTGGGTGTAGATCCCAGTTTCTCGATTGGTGTAGTGAAGCGATATATGCTATCTAGGGAAAGTGAGGTGTGCTTTCGAGTATCAAGGCGACAGCAATGTGATTTAGGGCCTGTAAAGACTGTGGCAATGAAATGCAGTGTGCTCAAGGTAGGTGATTGTAGATGCGACGAACTGATGATGTTCTCTAAATTCGTGCCTGCCGGAACACCTGCTCTTTATACAATCCTCCATGCTCGTCTTGGTGTTTGGCACATGTTTGAAGTTGGCATTGAATCAAGCAAGCGACCAAAGAGCCTGCCACGCGGGAACGGTTTTAGACTCGTGGTCCTATCCAGTATTTCCCTCAACAAAGCTGAGGCTGTATCAGGGCTGCGGGTGGACCAGGCCCCTGGCGTAGGAAACACGGCCTTGAGACAGCTTTCTGAGTCGGGCGGGTGGCTCCCAAGCTCCATCCATGACACACGCTAGGAAGTTATCTCGCTGATTGTTTGGCGGACCGGGCTTCCGCACTGGTTTGACGGAAAAAAAGCTTTGTTTGTCCACTCATATCTGCTTGGCAACGGACTAGTGCGAGATCTTAGATCTCGAAGCTACTTCCTTTGGGAACTAGCTCTAGACCTACCCTTCCTATCAAAAGATAGACTACTCCGTAGTGTACGAAACCGTCCGTGGTCCATCCACGTCGACACGCAAGTCAAGGTCCCGCAACGGAAGCTTGCGCGTACGCTTCATCTTAGCTTCGGATCTTCGCAAGCGCCGTCGCAGACACATGGCAAATTGTCGCCGGCGAGCGGCATCGACACTTCAACTGATGATTTGTAAGGATGTTTTCACCGCCGGATGCTGTGAGGCTATGACTAGCGTGAAAAGTACGGAAAGAAAACATCGAGCTCCCGCAGTATCGAGTCATGTAACGAACTATTAACATGCTCTTCACATTTTGGGGCTCGGCTACGAGGATACGCTGCTTTCTTGGGATGATCCCGACAACACAGTCGCACCATGCTAGTCCACATTATCACTACAGATAGAGGCAATTTCGTTGTGGTCAAATTCAAGATCAACACTCGATTTGCCAGGGATACTGCTTGCCAGTCGATGAGAGGATTCCTCAGGTGGCTATCGCATATGCAGGCCGATTGTAGAGCCACTGCATGCTATCCTGGGTGAAGAAAAGTTTGGGTCATCTTCACCGATCAGCTCCGTTGCGGGCAATGGACCTAAGTTTAGATATACCAGGGTAGGGTAAGGTCTGGCAGTATCGCAACTAGCTTCAAACGCCACGACCAAGATCGACATTTTGGTGCCCTGCACGCCCACAATCATATGGCAGTCATTGTCGCTGGTTATTTCTAGCGTTGGCGGAGACTGACATCAAGTCCAGCTACGAAGTCCAGAGTGTTTGAGCGAGGCATGGGTTGAAAGAGAGAAAAAAGAGACAAGATGCGAAGCACCAGGGATGACTTGTGTGGTAGGTGGACATGAACCGACATACGTCTCCCTCAACCAGAAGACAAATCTACAGTAAAATTTCTCTGTATACGGTTGGAGCTGCCATCTTGGGTCATTCTTTAAATGGGTTGGGTAGTCCAACCGTGCAAAGGCTCTACATTTGAATAGATCTAATCGTGTCCGAAGCAACGAGCATAAAAAGCACGTGGACGATCCGCCCTAGTAAATGGAGATAAGAATACAGTGACACGTTGCTTGTTTGTCTCTACATATTTGACCACCATGTGGTCCGAGTTTTGCATAATCTTGTGTATTGATGGTCCTGCTGACTCAGGACACAACATCTATCGGTTGTCGTACCTTCAAGTGTCATGGTAAGGGCCGAGCTTTGAAGCCATTCCGAATCGATATCCATGAACACATACACTCATATCACAGTTGCATAACCATAAGGAAAAGTTTCTACATACTTCTGCATTTGGCTCTTCTACGAATTGCATCAAAAGCTGTCAAACCCAGTTTTTGTTAGGCATTTGAATCTTTACGTTTCTTTCAGTCCGGTTCTGCAGGAGGAGGCTACCCTAGAGCACTTCCCAAGGTATCGAAGATTTCGCGGGGGAAATTTTAAAATCTTAATTACACTCCGCATTCGTACTTCGGATTTAACTGTCTTCTAATTCCCTATTATATTCAAATAAGACGTCTTCTCGTCCCAATGATGATGTGATAGTAAATGCGTCATGCTGTGAGGGCTAAAGTGCTCCCACCTTGCGATAAACGCTTACACAACCGTCATTTAGCACGTGACCCCGTTTTCGTAAGATACAAAAACATTGAAATACATCTGAAGCGCATTATTCTTGCTTTTGAGCGCGCTGCATGTGTAAACAATGACCGTTTGGCGCAGTTCAACTTCCAGAATGATTATTTGCGCTTCACCTAGACGCCAAAGAACACAATTGCTACGGGCATCATGGTGCTTCACGCTACTCCCTACATCCTATGATTATAGTTTTTCCTGGTCCGCGCTGTTGCAGAAATTTGTAGTCTCACGCTGGGTACAGACACCCGAAGAGCATGGGCATGAGCAGCAACAGCTGATGGCAATTGGAATCCGAATAAACACGGTAACACCGAGGACATCAAATATGGAGCAGACATTTGGTTTGCCACGAAAGCCGCGCCACTAGGGGGGACAAGCGTTCCAAACATGGCGAGAACGCGGTATTTCGAGCGAGTTCTAGCCCTTCAACGGTAAGGTTATCAATGATTGACCTGGTACGCATCGGGGTGTACCGTGCATTGACCGGAATGGCTCACCGTAACTGGGAGGGTGCGTGCTCATGGTAGCGATGCGAGACCATCAAGGGATCGATAACGGTATGCGGAGATGAAAGCTCCAGCAACCTAATGGACCCGTTCAGCCGACGGAACACTGGCACTCCCGTCGATAGCGTACCAAATCAACTACCCTCTAGCCTCGGGATTTATCATGCCAACTAATCCCGTCCTGTCAGACCACTAGTCCCGGGTCACCCGTAGATAGCTTCGAGACCTATCCCAATAGCGGTAGGTGGACGGACTGATTGACGAACTAGACGATGTTACGCTTGGAAGGATCGAATGATGACCCCCTTATGGCCGGGGTCTTAGTGATTTTGCTGGAACCGATAGCTAAGGACGGGTAAAGCCGCGTTTGGTCGACTAACCAGGGCATTTGTCACGTAACCGGGCAAGGGCCGGATGTTGCCTTCCCCTAGTATTGTGGCCTCTGCGTTCCCTGCTCAACCGGGATATCTTGACCGAGCGATGAATCGGCCCGCCGAGATACCGTTTCCCCATCACTAATTTGCCACGACCGCGGGCAATTCAGTCCCATTCTTCTATAGCTGCACCTGAATCCTTTGGTGGACCAGTCCCTTGGTTGACGAGCCAAATACGGGGGCTGCTCGCGAAGCTGCCCAGGCAGTCTGCAACCGGTGTACCGTCCCACAACTGCTGTCGCTATCTAGGTACTGTAGCTACCTCGTAGGGCTACAGGGGCTTGTTATCTTGCTAGGGCTTCGCTTACGGTTCGTACGGGGATCCGCGATGTGGACAACCCCTGTGGGCAACCCCTGTGGGCAACCCCTGTGGTTTCCTTCAAACTGCCTTACAAGGGTATCCTAGGAGCGCACATTCGTTCTTCGATGCAGGAGTTGTCATGGTAGAATGCTAGCGCGTCTCGTTTATGCAAAGGAAATAATTGCATGCTAGGAACACACACTAATTATGTGAGGGATTCCTTCGAGGGGAGTAGGAGCGGCTTGAGGAAGAAAGGAATGAAACAAAACAAAGTGGATTCTTCGGACAGACTTCCATGCATTATTCAGGGGCATCGATATTTGGGTACCCTGCTGCCTTGACTTTTGCTCAGCGCATGCATATCCTTCCCCAGTCTGCTGGTGTTTCAAAGGTACGACCACTGTCTCTGTATCTTCTATCTTTAGTAAGATGTAACACAGCTGCTGTGACCCCAGACACTGTGCTTGATGTGATATATCATCTTTGGTCTTGCCTGAAGGTTCACAACCGGAGCGTCCGGCTGCAAATATAGTGTATAGTTCAAGTGTTACTAAGACGATCGCAATGATAAACTCCTGCGGTTTGAAGAGGCATTTCCCAACGCATTGTACTATGGTAGGAATCTATGCCACTGCAATGTTACCTACCACTTCTACATATGCTTGTTGTCCTTATCATCGCCAAAATTCCAGTCAAGCCAAGACGGCAACAGTACGATTGTATCTCTTCTTCACGTGTTGTAACGGACGGTAGTTTGATGAACGTTCCTGTGGCAGGTTGAAATGTGCGAACCCAACCTGATTTCTGGAGGGCCATAATCCGCTCAGTCCAGCCCCGACAGTAGTACAAACACGCACTGCAAGAACTAATGCATGGCCTATTTCTCCGGCATCTCGGGTGTATTTTCAGTTCCATGGAGCGGATTAGGTCTGCTAGTCGAGTGTGATAATAAGACCTGGGTTTGTGTCATTGCGTGTGTCAAGTAAGAAGTGGCGTGAGAGAACACAAACAGGACGCCGCAAAATATTCAATTGTCAAGTAGAGCCACGAAGCCATGACTGTGCCAAGTGCTGTGGAGATATATTAACGTTCGTCAATACAGATTAGGGGGGGATTGTATCCCAGAGTTTGTCACCTTAATTCTGCCTATGCCGTGGACGGGAAGATTCAAGATGACCTTTTGAATTGCAAAAGTACTGCATTGCCGAGTCAAAGTTCCCCCCTCAGTTTCAGATTGGACATGTTAAAGAAGAGTAATTCTTCAACTTGATATAGACATCTGCCCTACGAAGGAGAGACGACCAGTCGTCCTCGTACATCTCTCCTTTCGAGGAGCATTGTCAGGTCAGCTGCGTAAGACGACAACGACGGCGTATTGCTTTTTATCTCGCCTAAGCAGGGGTAAAGTGGTCTCTGTTACCATCATTATCGGGTCGTATTAGTGTCACATGTAGGAAAATATACGTTGCACATTACACCTTCTCAACACCGCAATTGCTATAACTTTAGCTCTGGAATTGCAATAGCGGATCGTTAGGCAATCAAGAGAGCACTCTGCAACATCTTCCGTATAGCTTGATCATTTCTAGATCTTGACGCTACTGTGTCTAGTGAGCGAACGATATTGTTCGAATTGACCCTTTTGCGCGGAAGACATTCGTTCTTGACGTCGCCCATGAACCAAATCATCGTGTTTCCCAGCATCCTGCACGTTTTTATATTTTACCGAGTAATGTGACTGTGTTCAGAATAATGCGGCAGTCGTACCAACGGGCGTTGGCTTTGTTGCTACACCCGAGGAGTGAAGGAGGGGGTTGCAGCAACGGTTAGGTGCCATCAGATGAGGAGCCAACACCCAGAAATGGTGAGCGACACACCCTTGTCAGCATAAGAAACGCAGTTGAAATGACAGTGGGCGCCATGTCGAATTCACTCACCCCGAGGATCGCCAGCAAACCTTTTGATAAATTCTCTCTCGAATATTTTCGCCATGACTTGGCCGTCTCTCTACTCATACTCGGCCGCTGCTTTGGTCGTCTTGGCCACTGCATTCCTGCTGCGTCCGCGAAAGGTTGCAAAGGCCGCCGCGACAATCCCCTACCCACTGGCAAGCGTGCCGCCCGAACAGCTGCCCCAGCACATCCAGAGCCTCCTTGCCGAGCTTCCCGACAGCGTCGTTCTGCAGTCCGACGTCGCCGCCTTCCAAGAGGCCGTAGACTACAGCTGGACGCAGCAGCACCGCGAGATCATTCCCGCATGCGTCGTCCGCCCCCGCAACGCGCGGCAGCTCGCCACTGCCGTCGTTCTGCTGAAGCGTGAGCACGACAAGCGCAGTCAGACTGGCAACCCTTCCGCGGGCTTCTTCACTGTCAGAAGCGGGGGTGCTAACTCTGGCATCTGGGCGGCGACGCTGCAGGATAGTGTCGTGATTGACCTCAGCCTGTTTTCCGATGTGACGCCTGGTGACGATGGGGCTACTGTGACCATCGGAACGGGGGCCAAGTGGCTCGACGTGTACAAGACTCTCAATGAAAAAGACATTACTGTCATTGGGGGAAGGAGTTCACCTGTTGGGGTCGGCGGGCTGACGTTGCAAGGTACCGTTTCCCTTGGTTCTTGGTCACTGCGACCAAGTATGTGTCATATGACGCGTGCTGACCATGCATATCTAACCAGGCGGCATGTCATTCTACTCTGCCAGATTTGGCTTCGTCTGCTCCAATGCCGTGAGCTACGAGGTCGTACTCGCTGACGGAAGTATTGTGACCGCCTCGGCCTCGGAGAACCAGGACCTCTGGCGAGTACTGAAAGGTGGTGCAAACAACTTCGGCATCGTTACTCGGTTCACACTGCGGAGCATTCCCTCCGCACCTATATGGTTTGCAATGTTGATCGCGCCGGCTGCGTTCCAGAGAGAAAAGGCATTGAAGGCTTACCATGACTACGTCGAGCTCGCGGGATCCGACCAGCCAGGAGGGTTTGACGAAAACGCCGCTGGACCGATCATGTCCATTATCTACGTGCAGGGTCTTCCGATTCAGCTCATAGCTTTGAATCTTGTCTACACTAAGGCTCCCGAAGACAACAAGTGGCCACGGCATTGGAAAGAAACAGGCTTCAACTCGCTCTGGAGCTTCTCTCGCACCAGCAAAGTGCAAAGCCACGCTGATGCCGTCGAGGAGCTCGGCCGCAGTGCACCGGCTGGCACGCGCCATATGGAGGGCACCACAACTATACGCAATGATCTCGAAACCCTGCGGACCGCCTGCGACATCTTCTCGGAAACAGCCGCTGAGCTTCGTCATGTCAAGGGCTTAGTATTTCCATTTACAATCCAGACAATCCTGCCTGCTTGGATGAACAAGGGGTTCCCCAACGTGCTGGGCCTCGACGAGTGCACGGAACCCTTGATCATTCTAAATTGCTTTTCCACATGGACCAATGCTGAAGACGACCAATTTGTTCGGAAGACGATTCGTCGTACTCTAGAAAGGATTGATGAGGCGGCAGCTGCGAGGCAGGCGGACCATCCATATAGGTTCATGAACTATTGCATGGAGTTCCAGCGGCCGTATGAGGGCTGCACCGAGGCGAACAAAAAGCTCATGCGGGATGCGAGTAGGAAGTATGACCCAGATGGCCTCTTCCAAGGTGGGCTGGCTGGTGGATTCAAACTGAACTTCTTGGATGAGACCAAGAACTAACGGAAAGCTGCCAAATACGCAGACCGAGTACGCGCAAGGGTCTTGGGTGTCTGAGCACTAGATATTTTTTAAGCGTAGGCTGTTTAGAGAGGAACAGAGGTAACTCGTTTCGTCATGCCAATGCTATCATTTTAAAAAATGTTGCATCAATTCACCTGACGTCTATAAATCTAAATTCTCTGTCCCCATGCGGCAGACCAGTTGAGAGTAGCCTTCCCCTCACGAGCCTGGGCCAAAATATCCTCAAGCAAATTCTGGAACTCGTCGAGAGGAATAGGCCGCTCTTCTTCTGGCAGCCTCGTCAACATGTACGTGGCTGCGGAATGGAGGCCCTGCAGTTGCTCGTACCCCATCTCCTCCAGCTCCTGGGTGGCAGCTCCCTTGCCGCAGACCTTGACGACGGTGCGCGAGTCCACGTTCTGAAGCAAGCCCTCACCGGCCTTGGCCAGGATCTCGCCGGCCTCGTAGCCGATCGTGGGGTCGAAGCCGATCTTCTTCAGGCCAAAGTGCATGACCTTGGCGAGTTTGGTCGCCGGCAGGTCGTCGGGCTGGATGGGCTCGCTGGGCATCCAGCCGTCGACGAGCTGCACCCAGCCGCCCGGCTTAGTCAAGAGCACGAGGCGGCGCACCGCGGCGACGGCGCGCTCGCGGGTGCCCGTCATGGTGAGCGTGGTGCGCTGGTGCACGAGGTCGAAGGAGCCCGCCCACTCCTCGGGCCACTCGGCGTGGATGTCCTGCTTGGAGAGCTTGATGTTGGAGGGTAGGCCGATGGTGTCATAGGGCAGGATGTCGGTGCCGATCAGCTCGGCTGAGTCCGGGTCGGCGAGTTCTTTGCGCAGCGAGTAGAGGAACTCGCCGTTGGCCGTCGCTGAGTCCAAGACACGGAGCCCGGGGCGCGACAGGTCGAGCGGCACCAGCAAGAGCTTTCCGCCAAGCGCATCGACGGCCAGCCTGGCTTGGATCTCCAGCCGGCGACCCTCTGCGGCGTGGCGGCGGTCGGGGTAGTTTTGCTCGGCAGAAGCCATTTCAAGTATGGATTAAATGTGACTGTGAACAGCCGGAAGAGATGAAAAACGTATTGCTACCAAGGCTAATCATTATCTCACGAAAAGGGTGTATGTGAGTAGCTTCTTAAAGCTGCACATATCGGATATCTAGTCTGCAATCGTCCTGCATACCACCGTCCCGCACACACATCTAGACTCGAGTCACTTTCTGGTGTGTCTCTAGCGAGACATCCATGGACCCCATCGCAAGTACTCTGGGGCAGCCCGTCAAGTACCTGTACTGGGTGGACGAAAGTGGACGAGATGGTCCCTACGTGGAAGGTCACCAAGACCGAAAAGGACACGGTAGGCTAGAGCGGTGCAGTACACAAATGTCTGATGTGCGAAAGTACCTGTTCGATTCGTTCCGTTTACCTTTTCCATCCGTTTCTTAGGAGCTCTAACTCATATTGGGTATTTAAGCTCTGGCTCAACTTGGCGTACAAACGTCAGTGGTTCTGGGGGTTCATTGCCAGTGAGCCAAGACAGTCTCCCCCTCCTTCAACCCGGTTAGCTTTACCGACCCCTCCCACACCAGCTTCCTTTTTGCCGGGTCCCTTGATTCCTCGCTGGTTTCCAGTGGCTTAGTGCCGTCGAAGTACTGATCTTTCGGAAGCTCGTCCTCCCCACCTGCCTTGAATGCCGCCTCCAGCACATCCGACGCCGAGCGGCTGGTGAGTCTCGCAAAGCCGATGTTTGGGTTCAACCACAACAGGGCCGGGTATATGACCTTCATGACCAGCACGCGGATGAACCAAGGCCCCTGACGCGCCATGCCGGTGCTCATGGCGCCCGGGTCGACGCCGAGGACGGAAATGTTGCCGAGGGCTGGGTCATGGTTCAGCCGCGCCTGCAGCTCGTGCTGCATCATGATGAGGCAGAGCTTGGAGGCGCCGTAGCGGCGGAATCCGCCCGTGAAAGTGGCGTCCTCGGTCTTGGAGCTCCATTCTCCCTTGGCAATGGCTTCGAAGCGAGCGGCGTCGGTGATGAGGGTCTTGTGCTCGTGTTTCTTGAAGGCGCCCGTCATATCGTTGCGCGGGTCTTTGGGACTGCGAGGAAAACGTGAGTTGGCTATAGTTCGAATAGGCAGGCGATACGCATTAGACAGGAAAGAAAATGCTGCTCACTCATGGGCTTGGCTTCCAAGCACGACAATCCGCCCGGCCTGCTTGTCCAAGCTCTTGAGTAAGAGAACGGTGAGCAACCATTGCCCGAGATAATTCGATGCAAAAGTTGTGTCGAGTCCCTGCGCCGTCCACGTCTGTTTACCAAAGTCTTGGCTGCCGGCGTTGAGTATCAAGGCGCGGATCGGTGGGATTTCGCCAGCGGAGACTCGACCCTACAGCGCAGCCTGTCAGCTGCTAGCCATGTAAGCTACGGACCTCTCGGGCTCACGTTGATCGTATCGGCCACCCTGCGGACGCTGTCGAGGTTGGTCAGTTCGAGGGACACGATGTCGTGTGGATGCGTGGCGCCCTCGAGCGCAGCGGTGAGAGCTGGTGCACTGGTTGCGTCGCGCACCGTGTAGATACCGTGATAGCTGCTGAACTCGGGCTTGGAGGCGATGTGGCGCGCGATGGCACTGCCGAGCCCGCCATTGGCTCCGGTTACGAGGATGGTGCCTTTAGCCGTGGCCATCTTGATGGTATGTACTGCGGTTCTGCGGCGTTCGTGGATGAGGCAACGACAGCTCTAGAAGGCAGACCTGGGCGTGGTTTGGGCCTGTATTTAAATCTTGTCGGGCGCCAACCAACACATTTGTGCAACACCGCTGTACTGACGCTGATCGACCGCTGTAGTCTCCCTGCGGACGGGTCTATGGTTGGGGGACGGACCCTGGATAACTGCCGACAGGTCACCGCGTGCAGCCACAACAGGGCCGGCATCGCATAGCCTGCAGGGCCCAGGCCCTGTGATTCCCTTCATTACCGCTCTAGGTTACAGGGAGTTATCCCTCAGGTCAGTGCCCGTGCATTGTGAGGTGACAGGCCAGCACAGATTTTGCGAACACTGGCACAAAGCATCAGACATGGAGTAGTACGCTTCAGGGAGGCTTAGTTGATGAGATCTTTACGGTTCACGATGCTATTCTCGTTCAAGTAATACGAGTGTAATTAGACGTAATTGGTAATTTGCAGTGGTTGTCTAAGAAATGCTGCTAAATCTCCTTGCGGCGCCTCACCTTGATGTTTGCTTGCAGTGGGGGAATCTTGGTCACGCCGAACCACGAGCCCTCGGGTTTCTGCGGAAGCATCTCGAACTCGTAGTTCAGCAGAGCATCGGCGATAATCAGCTTCAGCTCCGCGGCGGCGAAGAACCTGCCCGGGCACGCGTGACGCCCATGCCCAAACACCAGGAAGTCGGGCGTGGTAGTCGGGAACGCGTTGCGCGCGCGACGTACGTGGTTGTCGCTGCCTTCCTTGCCCTCGCGGATGCTCTTCCGTTCGTCGGAGAAGCGGAACGGGTAGAAGCTGTCGGCGCCCGGGTACACGGCCTCGTTCTGCATGATACACAGCGCCGGCACCGACACCTTGGTGCCCTTCGGCAGGTGGACGCCGCTGGGCGTCGTCATGCCCTCCTCGGCGACGACGACGCGCGCCAGGCCCGTTGACAGGATAGAGCTGTAGCGGGCGCTCTCGCGGAACGCCGAGTCGAGCTTCTCCATCTCGGCGAGCGCGCGCTTGTTCCAGACGCCGCCGTGGCGGGCGAGGACGGTCTTGATCTCGTCGCGGATCTCGTCAATGTACTCGGCCTTGGACGACACCAGGTCGAGCACCACCTCGGTCGAGATGAAGGACGTCGTGTGGATCGCGGCGAAGTTGACCACCAGCAGCCGGTCCGCGAGCGTGTTGGTCCGCCACATGTACGGGTCGCCGCCCGCCTTGGCCAGCTGGATCGACCACTGCAGGAGGTCGTTGGGCTCGCGCTCGGCGGGGGTGGCGTTGTGCTCCGGGTCACTCTGCTGCTTGTCCCAGTTGCGCAGGCGCCGTTCGATCTCCGGTATCACGATATTGCGGAACCGCTGCGTATGGATGCGGTTCGAGATGGTGAGCAGAGGGGCCAGGAGCGGGCGCAACGGCTTGGGGACCAGCTTCACCAGCGTCGAGGTCAAGGGGATGTCGATGGCAAACGCCATGCCGTTGTTGACCAGCTCAGGGTCCCGGCAGCACGGCAGGCCGACAAAGGCACGGTTCGCCACGCTTCCCACGATGTGGCGCATCGTGTCGAACACGCACACTTCGCGCCATTCTTCAGTCGTGTCTTTGCCTCCCCAGTATGACTCCAAAGCCCACGCTGCTTCCTCGGCCAGATCCGTCACCAAGTTGGCGATCTGAGGCGTCAGTCGCGACCGAAGCAGGTTCTCGTTGAGCGCTATGCGGGTGATGGTAGGATCCACGAATGTATGGTCGACCTGGAAAGCCTCAAAGGCCCGTTCGTTGAACCCCAACACCGAGTCCGGCTGCTCGGTGATGAACTTTGCTTCCTCGGGCGGCAGCAGCACGATGTCGCCCTCGCCGGCGACGGGCACCAGGGTCGGACGGCCCTCCGCGTACGCCTGCTCCAGAGCCGTCTTGAAGTCCCGGGTGTTGCGCCATCGGGCTTGTATCATTGGGAACCAGTCGCCCTTTCGCGCCCCGATGACGGAGAGGTTGGCAGGGCCGGGCTGCCGGAGCCAGGATACGGTGAAGTAGACAGCGACCAGGACCGGGGCGACCACGGCCGGGCGAAGCAGCAAGTCGGACAGCATCTTGACCTCGTGACGCGGCTACCTGAATGAGAGATTGAGGCGATTTCTTTCGCGGCAGCAGTCATTCGCAGGAGCAGCCTTCACGGGAGCAGTGTGCGACTCCCCAGGAGATGCGTGATGGTGTAAGCTGAGCCACTTCCAGTCCCGTATTTGATCCAATGTAACGAGCAACCCTATAGATGCTTCCACTGTACTGACCAAACAGGAAGCCACATCGAGTCCTGATATCGTGTCTTACGATAAGTCAACATACGCTCTCTACATGACCTTCGCTGCTGCTTCATACCCCCACCCCTCACCCCTCACTCTCCTCCTCACTCCTCGTCGGCTTTCGGTCCCAAGGCAGCATCTTCACTGCTTGCATCGTCGTGCGGTCGAGGCCCTGCATGCACCTCGTCTCAGCAGACTGCAATCACGCTGCAGGCTTGTGGGAATGCTGCGTCGCGATGTAACTTGACGGGACATGAAGGAATCCTCCTCGATAGGCTTAGCGGGGGGTGTTAGCTAGGACAGTGCAGTTGTTGTTGGTCATGCAGCAGCATGTTCATCTGCCGTGGCTACGTGTAGATGGACCTTTCAAGTGGGCAAACACTAGAAATCCTGTCGACATGGGGTCGAGATGTCGGCATGCTTGAAATCACACTCTCAAGTCTTTCATCCTCTCATGCAGTTTCCACTTGGCTCGCTGTTGAAGGATGCCGATACGTGCGAGACTAGCCTAGACAGGGAGGCTATGCTAACGCGTAATATCCAGTTGGTACGGGAAAGCCAAGCCCGCCGAGCTAATGTTGACAAGACAGACATGGGATAGACGTCGAACGATGCTTGCCGTCAGGAGAGCTAAAAGAGCAGTGCACGGGTGGCCAAGAAAGGGAAAACAGACGAGGGGGTGCAGCGGGGAGGTGGAGAGGCAAGCCGTAGGGTCCAATGCTTAAATGAATCCGCTTGTTGATTTGTGATCCCCCTGGTGGATGGAGACGAAGCCATGCTATGGTATCGAATAGGAGGCTGCGCGAGCGGCATGAGGTTGCAATCATCCGCCATCGGCAGCCGAACTTGGCCCCAAGTGTAAGACTCACAAGTCCACAAGAGCCTACTCCGCGGATCTCTGTGTGTCTTGGTCTATGGCGTACTATTACTGCACGGCACCAAGCACAGTTCGGTGCCTATCAGTGGAAGTGCCGTGTCGAGATCCGCCTACGCAATACCTGCCTAGTCGAGTAGCAATAGTAGCATTCTGGGACTTTGGACCGTTAGATTGGAACACAAGGTATATTATATTATCTGCGCTCTCGCTTCCCTTCGTTGGTGGACCCAGGTCACACAAACAGCACCCTTGCTTGCATCACTCTCCCCCCCCCCCCCCCCCCCCCCAATCCTCACACACTTGACTCCGGGATTTTGAATCCGCCAGGCACCAGATTGGTAAATACCCGAGTAGGATCGTAGGCGTTGCGGACCATCCGCAACTTGGCCACACTGGCTGCGCCGTACGACTCTATCGGCAGCTGCCAGGGCGCGGCATAGTTGATGTAGATGTACGGATCCAGGGCACCTAGCGCGTCCGTGTCGCGCTCTATGGCCCCAATCAAGTCTCTTGCCGCGAGATCGACGGCGGCGTCATCGGACGCATTGGACCAGGTCACGGTGAGATGGACGACTATCAGGGTGACGCCCTGGCGGCCGACGAGGCCCAGGGCGTTGGACCCGGCGTGCTGGCTGTAGAGCTGCGGAGGCAGCGGGTCCATGCCCAGGCCCCAGACGATGCCAGGGATGTCCTGGACGCTGGCCAGGCTGTCCTCCCAAGCATCGACGGCTGCCCTTATGGCGGGGACGGTGGAGAGGATGGTCACGGTTGCGCTAGCCTGTCTTCGAACACCCTCAATGTCAGCACAAATGCACGATTCTGCAAGGCAAATCCACCCTGGCCAGTGTGTCTGCCTGTTGATGGCCGGTGCAAGCCAAGGGGACAGGGGGAGGGGAGCAGGAATGGGTTATCCCACCTAAGACCGGAGACGTTATTAGTCTCTGTTTCCCAGACCAAGTCCGTGATGTTCGCGATTCGCTGGGTGCTCGACAGCGCCGGCATGCTTGTCAGGGTGTTGAAGACCGGCGGGTTGGCCACGGGCTGGGAGTACTCGATGTTATTGACCACTACCTGCAGGCCTAGCTCGGGGGCGTAGGCGAAGGTGGTGATGAGCGAGGCGTACTCGTCGTAGTCGGCCGGCTCGTTGAAGGCTGCTAAGGCGGCAATCTGGTCATCGGCCGTACTGTAGTCCGTGATGACCTGGCCGCCCCAGAGATCGCCCTGCTCAAACGTCTGCAGGTCGATGCGGGTCACGATGCCCAGGTTGTTGGCACCCCCACGCAGCGCCCAGAGCAGATCAGGATTCTCCTCGTCGTTGGCGTTGACGATTGTGCCGTTTGCCAGAACGACCTCGAAGTTGGCCACGGTGTCGCACGTCCACCCGTACCGCGGACCGAAGTAGCTGATGCCCCCGCCCAGCGTCAAGCCCCCCAGCCCGACGCCTGCGGATCGGGCCCCGTTGACGCTGAGGTGCAGATCGTCCAGGTAGTCGTAGACAGATCCCCAGGTCGTCCCCACCCCAGCGGATACAATGCGAGCGTCCGTGTCCGAGAGAACCTCGACGCTTGACAGGCCCGAGAGGTCAATGGTGACGCCCCGGGCCATGTTTGCGGCTCCGGCGTGAAGGGCATGGCCGCCAGACCGGACGGCGAACGGGCAGCCCACTGGGGAGGCAGACGAGCCGTTGGCGGCAGACGCCGTCGTCGTCGTGGTTGTGGTTGTGAGGACGTACACGGCCCTGGACACCTCCTGCGCGGATTGGGGAGACACGATGCAAGCCGGGTGGACGGTAGCCTCCTGGGCGGAGAAGTAAGATGCGAGGGATGCCGAGTATGCGGCCGTGCCAGGCAGGGACACTCTGCCTGGGAGCTCGAGCGATAACGCCGAGCACTGCGAGGTGGTTCTATTAGTCGATCAAACTCAGTTTCTCTGCTTGGCGAGCTCTGCTCTTACACAGGTGCCTACGTCACACGTAGTAATCGCCATGGTCCTTGCCGGTTTCGCGGTATCTGCAGTCGACTAATGGACCCGAGGAGGAGGATGGGTGGCTCGCCTGCTACCAGGTCTGCGGCATCTACAGAACTGAACGCTCCGCGCCTTTTTAAAGAGCCCCCGTACGGCTGCCCAGCCTCTGCCGCGGGAGGGCCCATGTCGCATCGTGTGGTGAAAATAGCGACTTCGCCTCAGTATGAATCCTCATTCGGCGTCTAATCCGAAATCTTCTCGCCTCGCCAATGGAACTTCAGAATCCCCCCAAACCAACGCTTCTGCACGAGCTCCTTCAACTAGCCCCAACAGAGGGTGACGAGAAAGGGCTGCTCCGCATAAAAGGGGTCCACTTGATGGAAGAGGGGTGGCCCAGATGCTGCAAGTAGCTGCAGCCCGTAAGGAGATAACAGGCACAGGTAGCAGTACTTTGGCTCGCTGTGCCGTGTACAAGCCTCTGACTACGACGGTTCCGTCGACAAATGCTACCCTGGCGTTCCCGAAGTGTGAGTCGTACCTCATGCGGCCCCTGCCGAGGTTATGCTGCTAATGGACAGCGGCGGGATGGTCGTTCAAGTCTGCATACTGATATGCTCTACGAGACCTCATAAGGAGTGCATACTGCATGAGGTCTGAACGCGGTGGGGTAGGCAGAGCAGTACGTGGCCATGTTTGCATGTGTTCATATCGGCAAGGTTGACGGAGGGTCGATTCAAATCCGGCAGTCATACTATATTATGAAGGCCGATGAGACTGCAGCCCTGGAAACGGTAGCACTAGAATTGGGTCGGTAGGACTACGAGTAGAGTGAAAGAGTTGATCTGCTGCTCCTCACCTTGGCCAAGCGCGAGGTTTCATACTCCATCCAAGCCACATATCCTACCCTCTTGCAGTCATGTCTTTCGCGGAAAACAACGTCACCGGCGGCAGTGGCGAGATCCTTCTCGTTCCCCAGGCCAACTATATCCCCAACTTCTTCCTGGCCAAGGCAGTAGTCTGCATGCTGCTGCCACTCGTCCTATGGCGAGCATGGAAGTTTACCATTTTGCCCATCTTACGTCCTGACCAACCTAAGGAGTTTCCATACTGGATCCCTTGTAAGAATTATGCTCTGTTGCATGTTGCTCCGATGTATACGCTGACCACTTTCTAGCCCTTGGTGAGTTTGCAAGTTGTGAAGTTTGATATTCGTAACTGAACCGGTATCTCATGTAGCTCACGGCAGAGCCTTCTTTTTGGATTCAAATGGTCTACTTACGAGAGCCAGGTAAGACAAGGGGTTATCATAAATTGGGGAAGTTTGTAGTTTGCTAACGCATCACATTGCAGGAACTATCTCGGCGACTCAAAGGAGCCGTTCTCATTGACGGCCTTTGGCATGACCTTTTATGTCGTGACGCAAATCAAGCATTCTGCTGAAGTATACCGCAACAGCGAAACCCTCTCCTTTGAGGAGTTTGTGCAGGGCCTGATGCGAATCAATGGTAACGATGAATCCACCATCAAGGCCGTATACTCGCCCCTGCCAGCAGACAAGGCCGGGTTTCCAAACCCTCACGGCGACTCACTCGGAGTTCTTGCTCAGAAAATGCACGCGCACCAGCTGCACCCGGGCGAGAACCTCGTCACGCTTCAAAAGCTGGTCAAGGTCTGGATCGACAAGCACGCCAACCTCGGCGACCTGAGCAAGTTCCCAAGTGCGGTATCCAAAGGCTCCAAGAGTATCGAGGTGCCACTGTATTGGTGGTGTTCCGAGACCTTCATCCAGCTGGGCCAGGATGTCTACTTTGGCGAGACGCTGTCCAAGATTGACCCTGACCTCCCGGCGGCTTTCTTGACGTTTGACGAGCTGATCTGGAAGATGCTCTACCGATACCCCAGTTTCCTGTCCACGGACATGACTACGGCACGCAACCAGGTTATTCATTCCCTGGACAAGTACTTTCGGGTTCCCCAGAGCGAGCGCAAGGGCGAAATTGCGTGGCTTGTCACGGCAATGGAGGACGAGATGCGTGCTATTGGGGTGGAGGGGGAGAACCTGGCTGTCGTGGTGTTCCATCTATACCTCGCGTAAGAGCTCCCTTTATATTTTAACCTGATGGCGACGGTTTTTTATTGACAGCTTGCGCAGTATCAACACAAACACGCGCAAAACGGCCTTTTGGCTTCTATGCTATTTGATCTACAACCCATCGCTGCTCGCATCCTTCAAGGCCGAGACGGCGGCAGCGTTCGGACCCGACGGCGAGCTCGTGGACCCCTTCATGATCCAAGACCCGCTCCGGTGCCCGCTGGTGGACTCGGCGTGGCACGAAACGCTGCGCATGTCCGGATGGGCGGCGTCGGTGCGGCTCATCACGGCGGACACAGTCATCGGGGGCAAACGGATGAACAAGGGCAACCGGGTCATGGTGCCGCACCGGCTGCTGCATTTCGACGAGGCCGTCTTCGGGCCGGAGCCGCAGGCGTTCCGGCCGGAGCGGTGGATGCACAAGAGGGGCGAGGACGGCGTCAGCAGCCTGGCGCGCAGCCCCTCGTGGCGCCCGTTCGGCGCCGGCAAGACCATGTGCAGCGGGCGCTTCCTGGCTCGCTTCTCCGTCACCACGTTCGTGGCCACGCTTCTGAGGAGGTTCGACGTCGAGCTGGTGGGCGACGCGCCCTTCCCCAAGGCCGACGAGGGCAGGCCGGTGCTGGGCACCATGTCGGTCAAGGAGGGGTGCGATGTCAAGGTTAGGATCACGGCCAAACAGTGAATATTTTAGGGGCTACGGGACATGGTTGGTTTACAGAGTGATAGCTGCGCAAAATACGGAATCCAGTATCCCAGGTTCTCCCCATGCTATCTGTCGAGAGATAGCACCACTATCGCCTGATGGGAATCATGGAATACGATCCGTCAAACTGTGCTTTTTGGTCTAAACAGGTCGCACCGCTACCGCATACGAAAAACCATGGAATGCGATCCGTCAACCTGTGCCTCTTTGTCTAGCCCATATGGACGGACAAGACCTCCTATTTACATGGTCCCTGTTTGAGCCATGGTTCATCAGGGCCGATTCGATTCGGTGAGTAAGCTGCGGCGAGTCCCAATATTTTCTTTTCCGCATATGTACATCCTTACATGAGAACCCCGGCCGCATCTGCAGGACGATAAACAAACCCTGCAACTCTTTGAAATTAAGCCGTGCCGCGCTATCAATCCTTTCCGTTTCGAACCCGCAGGCCCTTGTCGACGGTGACAGCAGACTAAAAGTCCCCCCCCCCGGTGGTTCTCGGCAAATGCGGAAAGCTTGCGATTATGATACCGACGGCTCGAATATATGCCACACCTTAATGTTTGTTTCTCTTTGCTTTTTCCTCCTTCTTTCGGTCCTCGAGTGAGGAAGGTCACATGGGCGGGGGTATTTGGCCAAATATTTGGCCCGCGTCGCTCCCTTTTTCAGCTAGGTGGGTTTTCTGTCTTACTTGGCTGCAACATAGGATGGAGTGGCATGCTATGTCGAGGTGCGGCACACCCGATGGAGGGGAGGGGGAAGAGAGAGACGACAGCCGGATTCCAGGGCTGTCATTGGCCCTGCCTAGGCCAGGTATTCCGCAGTTGCAGACTGTGGCTTGGATGTTGGCTGGAGGGGGGTGACATCGTGTGCTTACAGGGGGAGGGAAGGGATGTCAGGATCAGACCACGTCAGTCCAGGTCGTGGCGATCTGAAAGGCCACCACCGCACGACGGACATAGGCCGACCTGATAGGCCTTGTAAAGTTTGAGCAAGAACCTTGCTGCATATATTGGAGACGAGGCGGGACAGTTTCCCGATGGAGACAAAACGGCACGGCATGGAAGTTGACGGCATCCCGGGCACTTCCCCCCAACCCCCCCACCTTTCTGCTTTCGCTTTCCTCCCCCTCCGGATCACTGTTGAACCGGGGTGTCTGTCTACCTGCAACTGTACCATGGTATGTCGCAGTTCTAGGCTGCGCATTCGTG
>KL659845.1:30522-71207 GCA_000732775.1 Stachybotrys chlorohalonatus IBT 40285 | reverse complement strand
CTCCCTCTGTGCCGCCCATTGCCCGACCCTCCCTTGGTCTTTCTGTCCACGGTCTTTCTGTCCACGGTCTTCCCGGGGTGGTTCAGTTCAGTCTTGCTTCTTCTTCTATCTGGGGAGGGATGAAGCTCCTCGTCTGCCGGGGGGGAAGCATAGACCTGGGTTCCCACTAACCAACCCGTCGTGAAACTGTTGCAACCTTTCAGTTCTCGCTTCCGCCTCCTATTTTCCCGAGGCCGGGCCTGGTCAGGTTATGCATGCGACTCTACACCAAGGGTTCCGACGTAACGGTGCAACATTATCTATTTCGACGCTGCTCTCCTACTCCTTTCGATCTTGGAATCCTTTTTGAGCGTCCACTCCGCCCCCCCCCAAAACGCCCATTCTTTATTGTGGCTGATTCCTTCTTCATTTTCCCCAAGAACTCTGCATCCCTCCTCGAAGAATCTCAAGGATCCTATCGACTGCAGTACTGCCCAGCCTGTTGGTAGCTTGGCCTGCGAGATCAGCCTCGTGCTCGGGCCTCCTTTTCCCCCCTCGAACCACCATGCTGTACCCAAGACAGGAAACCGGCGCGCCGCCGGTCGATCTCTGCCTCGTACCCGCAGGGACGCCGCCAAACGGCACGATTCCCAACTTTGACGATCCCGAGACGCTGGGGCCGACGGTTGTTTCCGTCGCCGTCGTGCTATGTGCCATCTCGACGGTGCTCACCGTTGGGCGGTTGTACACCAACATGAAGAAGATGCACTCCGCGGATTGTAAGACAGCCGGGCGAAGAAAGGGCAGCGAAAATGGTGTTAAGAGTACTAATAAAGGGGGTGGTTTGTAGGGTTCACGCTCGTTGCTTGTATCTTTAATATTGCCTTCACCGGCATCATCTGCGCCCGTAAGTGCAATCTGAACCTCGTTGCGAATGTCTCAGTTCGCGATGGCTTCGTTTGGCGAACCACGGGTCCTAATCGGCGACTTTCTGCAGAATCGAGAATCTACCGCCACCAATGGGACTTGCCCGTGTGCTTGTACACGCCCGAGACGCTACAGTTGTCCTTCACGCAAACCATCCTCTTCACGCCGGCCTTCTTCTTCCCCAAGGCAGCCATCTTCCTGCTATTCCGGCAGCTCTTCGCCATCAACCGGCAGCGGCGCCTGGCCATCGACTTTGGCCTGCTCATCACCCTTCTGACGTACCTGTCCAACATCCCCATGGCCGCCATCTACTCGGCGCCGCGCGCCGGACAGAGCTGGGAGGAGTTCATGCTGGTGATGGACGCCCGCCCGCTGGGCATTGCCGGTATCACGCAGAGCGCAGTGGGTACTTTGATTGACTTTTACATCTTCTTCCTGCCGCTTCCGATTCTTCTGAAACTGCATCTGCCATCGAAGCGAGTCATGGGATTGGTCGGCATTTTCTCGACTGCCCTTCTGTAAGTGGTGACGAGTTCTTTTGAGACAAGACAAAGAACATGGTGGTTAACAGCGTCATAGAGGTGTGGCAGCCAGCGTGGTGTCTCTCGTGTTCAAGATCCAGATTCTCACGTCCAACGACGTGGCCTGGCTCGCTGCCTTGACAAGCATTGCTTCGTACGTACTCTCTTTTGCCACGTTCGTTTCCCCCCCCAAGACTAACCAATGTCCGTTTGCAGTTTGGTTGAGACCAACGTGGCCATCATCGTAGGCTGCATGCCCGCCTTCGCGTCCTTCACCACCAATACCATCGGCGGCTCGGCCCTTTTCAAATCGCTCCGGTCGCGTCTCATGGGCAGCAGGGCCGTCAACACCTCGCGGTCCAAGGGCAGCGGCGGCGCAACAGGCCGCACGGGCGAGCAGTCAACGCCCGCGGTGGTGTCGTTCGGCGACCACCAGGGCTCGCGTCGCGACAACTACTACAAGCTGAGCGAGACCACCACCATCATCTCGCAGGCGGCGCCCAACGGGCACCGGGGCAGCGTCGAGGAGCACGAGATGCACGAGCACGAGGCGCACTCCAAGCCCAGCAGCATATACAAGGAGGCCGACCAGCGTGTATGAGTAGAACAAACGGGTGGACAGGACCGCTTTGGGATTTACGTTAGTTGTTTACGTAGCAATGGATTGTATGTAACAGACAAAAAACGGGACATGATGGGAATCGGGCAGCCAAATGGCGAATTATTGATGGATGGGCTTGTATATATGAACGACATGAACGATGAAGGAAGCGATGGGGAAATTGTAACCTAGAATACCTACCTATCCTCAACGAGTTCTTGACTCGGAAAAGTACCTGATGGAATGCTTCAAAGCCAATTGATAGAAACCTCGAATCTCAACAAGGCTTGTTAACCTAGGCTGGCCTCAATAACGAGGCGGCGCTACCCCCAACAAGCAAGCAATGCGATCTTCGCTCCGGATGGGAATTGGGAAAAGGGCGCGATTGGCCGCCGCAGAGGTGCAGAGAGGCTGCATCGGTAAGCCTGCAGCAAGGAACAGTGTGCCAAGATCATGAAGATGCGGTGCTGGAAAACCCCCCCTTGCGTCCACGTGGTGCCCACCGCAGCAATCGATGATGATGGTGTGTTGAAAGATCAGAGATACTGTACGGAATAGTGGCATATTGGCTCTAGCCGACCTTCACACACCTGAACAGGGCCGGGGAGCAATAGCAAACGGTCGATATTATATGTTGGCACTGCCGGCTCAGCTGTCAGGAGGTCCATCATGTCATAGATATCGCTTGCATCGGGCTCCTTTCCCTTCGCAGCGCCATGTACGCGTCGAAGGGGTCGCAGGGGCCACCGGGCGGTCTTTTACGCTCTGGGGGGAGGGACGGCTTGCGTGGGTTTGTGTGAGCCCCCCCCCTCCTCTTCTCCCCCCTCCCCCTTCCTCCCTCCATCACGGCAGGCTATTGGATACGTTCGGCGTCGATTTGAGCTGCCGCGAACCCCTACCCGAAGCAGACGTAGCAAGAGGCGAGCGGGAGATTATCGACGGGCAGTGGTGGCGGGGGTGGACAGCATTGGCATTTGTCCATTCAGGCCTCTAGGCGAAGACAGGGGGGGGGACCAACCAACATTGCGACGCAACCAACAGACAAGCAACGGCCAACCCACGCACTGATCAATGCGCCTTGGGCGATTGTTGGCCATCTGGTATATAAAGTGGCCGGAATTAGCACCTTCCAGTGCAACCGTGGAAGCCTTCCTTCTCCCCGTCGCGTGTTCTTGACTCCGCAGCTGCAGCATCTCGGCCGATCACACCCTCCTCGGCCACGTGCGATACGACTTTGTGGTACCGATCTCGTCCCGTCCCTTCGTTCACTCTCTTTTGGGTCGTCTTCTTCCTTCCTTCCTTCCTTCCTTTCATCCTTCTTTTTCTTCCTCTTGTGTTGGACTCCGGAAAGCATACCTAGACAGTCTTCGTATAGCTTCACAAGATGTCGGCAGAAAGGCTCAACCTCAACACACTGCGGGTAAGACCTTTTCCCCCATTTCCTTGGGTCCTCTCCACACATGTTTCCCGATTTCACTGCGATCTCTTCCAAGACACTCCTCCCTTGCTCCCAATGCCTTGGGCTACTTTCCCGTCGAGGCGTACACGTTGCTGACTCGAACCTCTCTCGCAGTGTAAGGCATTGACCCTCCTTCTGGGCGTCTGCAAGGTCTTCTACCCAGGCACTCCCGGGTATGAAGCGCAGCTCGAGTCGTACTTCACCCCCCAGGCGATGGCCGTCCAACCCGCGTGCTTCGTGAGGCCCAAGTCTGTCGACGATGTCGCCGTCACCATCAGGGCGCTCGGCCTGTCCGCCCAGGATGGGAGCGTCGCCATCCGCTCCGGCGGCCACACCTGGTTCGCCGCCTCCAACAGCGCCCCCGGCGGCATCACTATCGACCTGCGCGCTCTCAGGTCCTTTGATGTTAGCAGGGACATGTCCAGCATCTCCGTCGGGCCCGGCGTCACCTGGGATACCATCTACAACCGCCTCGATCCCCTGGGTGTGAGTGTTGCCGGCGGTCGCGTCGCCGGCGTCGGCGTTGGCGGCTTGACTCTGGGAGGCGGCATCTCGTACTTTGGCCCGCGCGAGGGCTGGACCGCCAACCAGGTCTTATCCTACCAGGTGGTGCTGGCCGACGGCTCCGTTGTCGAGGCCAACGAGCGCCAAAACGCCGACCTGTTCTGGGGGCTCCGCGGCGGCTCCAACAACTTCGGCGTCGTCACGCGAGTGACGCTGCGTACGTTTCGCCAAACGGATCCTCTGTGGTCAAGCACGACTCTCAACTTCATCGACCAGGTCGAGAACCAGGCAAGCGTGTACAGCAGGCTCATGGCCGCCGAGAACTACGACGTGTATGCTTCGTACCTGACAGGCTGGGCCCACGTCCCTGAGATGGGCATGAACATCGCCTTGAACCAGCTGGTGTACACCAAGTCGTTTACCGGGGACGCCCCGGCTTACTACAGACCCATCACCGACATGCCCAGCATCCCCAACCCTGCGGCCTCGACCGTCCTCGCCAACATGTCGACGCATGCCCAGAACTCGGTTGCCCTCCAGCCGCCGCGAGTGAACCGGTATGTCTTGCCCCCGTCTTTGAACCCTCGCATCCCGGTCAAGGCCAGCTCTAACTTGTCGCAGATACATGACGGCCACGATGACGTTCATCCCCACCGAGGAAATGATCCTCGAGGCATACGACGCCTTCAGCGCCTCCGTCGCGCTGGTCCAGGGCATCGCGGGCGTCTCATGGGCGGTCAACATGGAGCCCATCCCGCCGCAGATGTACACGCGGCACGGCGCGGACAAGAACGCCCTGGGCTTCGACGGCCAGACCAAGACGATGGCGTGCTTCCTCATCTCGCCGGCGTGGTCCCACGCGGCCGACGACGTGCGCATCTACGCCGCGGCGCGGTCGCTCATCGCCGACATCGAGCAACGGGCGAAGCGGCTGGGCGTGTACGACCCGTACATCTACCTCAACTACGCGGCGCCGTGGCAGAAGGTGATTGAGGGCTACGGCTCGGAGAACGTCAGGAGGCTGCAGACGTTGCGGACGAGGGTCGATCCCAAGGGTTTCTTCACAAGGAAGGTCCTCGGTGGATTCAAGATCCCCGTCTAAAACTCGATGAAACTGAGCGAGGAAGGGCCTGTACAAAGAAAATGCATACACATACTTCTTGTTTATTGTTTTGTAATACCCGTTGATAACGTACTTCACCACCAAATAGCCTTAGCAGTCTGAGAGCATAATGACCTCGAGGATGAGAATATAATAATGATCAATGCCTGCCTTGTGTCCCAGGACATAATGATGCGATTGACTTGAGATATGGTTCCTTTTGTTTCTTAGGCAAGTCTCCGTTGATGTGGTGCAATAGACCCTTTGATTTGGGTGGCATGTTGGGGCCATCGTTGGTGTGAACGGGCTGGACTCGGGCTTTGGTGAATATCATCAATCATAGTGGCCTTCGTGTACGGCAATGCCATTGACAGGTCCGTCTCTGAATTCGATGTACTGCCTGGAGAAAGCATGAAACGACTTACGGGCTGCAGTTTCGCCAGCAAAATCCCGCTCGATCATAATTCCTCTTTCCTCAATCAGACCAGTTTGTTCTCATTCTGAGCATTTTTGCGGACGGGGAGGGTGACCTAGGGTAGGCAGGCCGCCAAGGCTTGGCCAGTACAGGCAGGGCACATGATCTGCAGCTGGCCATCTCGCTAACAAGGACGGCGCGAATCGCCAATCTCTCTATCGCTATCAGCCAAGTGACGTACCTAACAAGCGCGCACCCTCGCGCCAAATCCCTTCACCGTCTAGCCCGCGCCAGCCCGGCAGCTTCGCGGGACTCCTCGATGTCATCGCAAGAGCCTCCGTACGTATCCCAGCATGCCGATGCCGTGCGCTCGTTGCTGACAGGGCGGAAGAGGCGCTGCTGCTCCTGTTGTCGAGGCGGCGCGAGGTGGAAATGAGGGCCGAGCCAACATTGGGCGGCCTCCCAACACCAACGATGGAACCAACGGCGCAACGAACCTCCAAGAACCCTCATCGACGGCCTCGAATGGGCACAGCGAGAGCCACTACGAGGGTGTCTCATCGCCGAACCGGATGCCGCCAGACTCGCCCTCGCTGTCTCAGCCACAACCCGAGCAGCTAAAGCCACCGACCCGAGCCGAGACTCACCGCATGCTCGAGTCGCTACAGATCGACGACTCTGCCGCATATCCGCGTCGCCACCACAAGAAAAACAACACGATCGATGGCCTGGAGAGGAATCAGTCAATCGTCGTGGAAAGAGTCGGCTTCCTGAAGCGCAAATGGCTCGCTTTTTGGCGCCAGATTGTCAAGCCTGCCTTTCCCGAAGCCATCCAGGACATCAGGATCCTCCTCGGCCTCAGTGCTCTGAAGGAGCGCATCCGCAAGGACATCATGGACCCTGCCATATTCCCCGAGGTGGAAAAGATTGCCTATGTGCGTCGCGGCATCGACCTCTGTCCAGAGGAGCAGCTCTTCCTGTCCAAGCGCAAAGAACGCGTCAGGTTGAGCTTCGCCAAGTACGCGGGATTGGACCCTGACCAAGTCCACCCGGACGACGTGCCCATTGTCGCTTACGGCGGCAGCGGCGGAGGCTTTCGCGCAATGATAGGGTGCCTGGCGTACGGGAAGGCGTTCGAAAAGGCAGGCCTGTGGGACTGCCTGGCCTACATCGCTGGTGTTTCCGGTTCGTGCTGGTCCATCGCCGCATACTACACCATTGGCCGGGGCAGCATGCAGACCGTCATCGATCATTGCAAGAAGCGCTTCTCGCCGTATCACCCGCTCTCCGGCGACGCCATCCGTACCATCCTCAGCGCCCCCGGCGGCGCCAGAGCCACTCTTGGACCCCTCATCCAAAAGCACAAAAGCGGTCTCAACACCGTCGCCATGGACCTCTACTCCGTCTTCACGACCGGCTGGATCTTCTTCCAGGACGATCCTGCCGACCACCCTGGCGGGAAAGCTCGCAGAGAGGTCGCGGGGTACCAGCGTACATGGCATAAATATTCCAGCGTTCGTGAATTCACCGACGAAGGCGCTCAGCCGATGCCCATCATGACGGCGATCCGCCACGAGCGACCGGCAAAACACTGGGCGGGCAAGGACCGGCCGTTTGCGGAGCCCGAGCACGCCGACGGATTTGCGCCTGACGCGCTGGACGCTTGGTATCAATGGTACGAGATGACGCCCTACGAGGTCGGCTGCGACGAGATTTCCGCCTGGGTGCCCACCTGGGGCTTCGGCCGGCCCTTTAGCGAGGGCAAGTCCACGATGCAGCTGCCTGAGCAATCTCTCGCCCTGCTCCTGGGTCTTGCCACGAGCGCGCCGGCCGCGCCCCTTGCCAACTATCTCGACACCATCAGCCGCAGCTTGCCTGTCGGCATCGTCAGCGATTCGGCGCACAAGCTGGCGCGCTTCTTCACACGGTGCTGGGGGGAAGAAGGCACCGAGGAGTTCCAGAACCACCACCCGCTGCACGCGTGCCACGAGCACAACTTTATGTTCCACTACACGCCTGTTGCGCAGGGCGGGGAGCGGCCGCCCGGGTTGGAGAATGCGCCGCGCGTACAGCTCATCGATAGCGGCTTGGACAACAATTGCCCGACCTATGTACTGCTGCACCCGGAGAGGAAGGCTGACGTGATTATTAACATGGACGCGTCGAGTGATGTGCAAAAGGACTCGTTCCAGGACCGCGTTGATCAAATTGGAAGTCGGCGCGGTCTCAAGTTCACCAGACGGCATGACATCAAGCCCGGCACCGACGCTGGTGACCCCGACAGGTTCAAAGGCCTCTACGCCCAAATCTATGACGGCGTGCCCTGCGAGCGACCGCGCATGGTCGTGGACTCGTACGGACACACCGTCTCGAACCCGCCCGCGCCTGTCTTCCCCCAGGACTGCAGCATGATCTACATGCCGCTCCTCCCCAACGCGAGAGCCGTGCCGGACTTTGATCCTTCCACGACCAAGTTCTCGGGCTCTTACAACTTGGTCTGGACGCCGGATCAGGTCGATATGCTGGTCAAGGTGTGCGAGGCCAACTTCGAGGACGGCAAAGATGTCATTCGGCAGGTGATGCTGGAGGCGTGGCAGAGGAAGAAGGCGGCGCGGGAGGCGAGGGAGGCGGAGACGGCGGGTGTTGGCTCGTAGTGTTAATTGGGATTAGATTTGTTCTGTGCTTGGCCTGGTGTTTGTGGAGCGATTGGTGTGGCTATAGCGATGCTTGGGCTGCAATGGCCTCGGAGTTGGCGGTCATAGTCCATCTTTCTCTTCGACGGCCTTCCGAGGTTGGTAACTTGCTTCTTTCAATCATTGGATGCAATGTTTCTTCATGACACGCTTCATACATCAAGAAATGGTACATAATATATAGAGAACGGTGTTCAGCAGCTGATGATGTCGGACCTAAAGCAATGGTTTCGGAAGCCGTTTCGAGGCCCTATTGCATCTTCATAAACGCCAAAGACCTGTTCTTGCAGCTATTCCAGACGTGGCCAGTCTTACCTCCCAACGCACAGCGACCGTTTCTTTGCCGCTTCTCCTATAGCTAGAGATCCAACATAATTCTTCAACCCACTCAATCAACCTCACCATGATTGTACATGTAATAGTTCAGGCCATCTTGTCTGCCATCTTCGCCGCCGCGGCTGACGCGCATGGCAGGCGCCCAATTCTCCTTGTCGCGTACCTTATCTACACCTTAGGGGGGCTTGGTTTCGTCCTCAACGACGTCACAGGCTGGTCCTACACAGGGCTTCTTCTGCTTCGTGCCATGGAGTCTCTCGGGGCCAGCGTCTGCGCCAGCATCGCGAATGGTGCCGTTTCAGACGTACACGCTCCGATGGAATGTGGCTCTATGACCAGGCCAACGATTGGTGCAGCCAATATTGGAACCGTGCTTGGGCCGACTTTAGGCAGCCTCATTGCGTCACGTACGGGGAACGCTGCCTGAGTCTTAGTGGCCCTAACATTACACGGCGCAGCAGGCACCGTCATGATCGTCTTATTGCTCCCGGAGACGGCACGAACGGTAGTGGGAGATAGCGATCAAGAAGAAAGGCTAAAGACGTCAAGAACGTGAGGGTGGCTGCTCCTTAATCCACGAGGGGGAGTGAGGGACAAGAAATATACATTTGAGCAGAATACTGTTGTAAACCCGAGGGTAGGGGTCTAGGGATACGGTGGATATTTCACGTTGATGACAGGCTGATTTGCAGTCTTGCAGGGACTTGGGATGGTGATACATACCAAACACGGCCAGAGTCGAAGAGAGAAGGGAAGACAGTAGTCGAGAGCAAGGCAGAGGAAAAGAAGAAGAGTAGGGGAGCGACGACAGGACAGGCAAGGCAAAGATGGTTGAAATAGATTCTCCCGCAAATGGAGTACCCTGGGGAAAGGGCTCACAAAACATATTGATGGCCGAAACTCGACCAAGATAGTGAAGCCTCAAGACAATTGTCCGAACCCTCTCACGTACACCGGATTATCAAGGTTGAGGTAGACCACCGTCGACTCTGAGAGAGCATATCTTCTCACCTCGAGCGGTTGCACACTGTTTATATGTGCCAGGTATCATCCTATCCAATTTTGCAAGGCAGTTGATCACTCTGCCAATTATAAAAAAGAAAAAAAACCTAGATACCGGCTTGGATGCGGTGGCGCGACTCATATTCGTCTGAACATTGGCTCACCAATCATGGTAGCCAGTACTCGCACCTTAAGAGACTTGGTCCTCTCATAAGTGTTATAGGGTTCACTCAAAATAAATATAAAATATTTCTCCTATGTAAGCCTATTTCACCTAGAAAGTTGCTATCAATGCTGATGTAGTTGTTCATGACGGGTCGAGTAATAATTCCACGACCCAAAGACCATACGCCGAGGTCAACTTCAAGAATTAGACGTAGTTATTGCCAGTTACAAGGGCCTCCATAGACTAGATATCAAACCATACCGTTCGGTCGCTGGCTGCACTTTTACCTCACTGTATGGGAGGACTGATCAGCAAAGACGCCTACATCACAGCCAATAAAGTTCGTCATATACTGAGGCGAGAGAGAAAGTCAAGGCAATATGCTTCATGACCAAGCCAAAGATGAATCTGGCCTTGAATCTATACTTGATACGATGTTTCGGTTGTTATCCAGACTCGATCCTACCTTCAACTGCCCTTCTTTTCTCATACAATAACACAACAAAGATCCTTCATTTGTCGCAAAGTATCTTTCCAAATTGCTCACTAGCATGGCAACGGGATGCTTCCCAATGACTCATAGTATCACAAAAAAACAACTTAGACTGGAAGGCCAGACTATTGTATACATACCATGGACCTGCGATAGGAGTGCAACATAGCCGGGGACTACCTCATCTCGGCTCGACATCCTTGCGCTTTGTACAAGGTCAGCGGCGAAACAAGCGAGATCCTGTAACAGCTAGGTGATACTAAGAGCTGCTTTAGTCTGACAGAAGACCGACGGTTCGGGAATTGCTACAACACACCAACACTACGGAAGTCTCATGACGGAGAAGTCGTGACATAATTAACTCTTAGGCAAACTCCCGGCTCCTTATAAACTGCTCATTAAGCTTTTGATTTTCTTTTACTAACGATGGGGCTTTCGGTACGACAGATTCACCTGGTCCACCCACATCCCTCCCGCACCCCGTGGAGACAGTAACCCTACAGCTCGCTTTTCACAGGACACGGCAACTTCCCACTCAGCGGATAATCTCTGGGAGAGTCCTCCCCTATCGTTGTGAGGATACTCAACAGCTCCAAGGACCTGGTCCAATGGCATGGCTTGATTAAACGCTTCCGGAAGCTCCCATAGCAAGGCGTCGACCCTGCCTCCTGCTGATCCAAGTATGATGAAGACGCCCAACAGCCTGCCGAACCGACTTTCCCGAAGCACTAGTATTGCTTGGACCCTCTCTGTGGGTGGAGCGGATAAACTGAGCGTCGAGGACGCTGTCTTGGCATTGAGTTGCCAGCTGGAAATTGGCCAACCCCAGAGCGCTTCAAATTTGTCGTTGTATTTGACCAGGCAGCTGCGTCTGACCAAATCTACCATGCCGTGGCTTTTGGTTGCCGAACGCTTGACCAGGCAGGCCTTTTGCGACTTCAAGGTCTCCAGCCGGATTGACATCCGATGGATGATCGTGTTATCACGGCTGAAGTTACCCTGCCTGTAAGGGTCCTCCCTGAGCCCTATGGATACGACGGTAGTGAAGTCTCCCTTGTAAAAGCATGAAAGTACACCGATATGCTTTTTGATGTTTTGTGCGTCAACCAGGATGGGCATGTCGAGATGAATGCCTCGGTTGGAGATGCTAAGTGCATCACCGGGGGAGGGGTATGCTCCGATGTCTGCGCTTTCTCGAAAATACTGAGGGCCAGGAGCGAGGACACCGATGAGACCGTCGCCGCCAGGGATGGACGAGGCGTCCCAGGCAAAGATGGAATGATCGTCGGTCTCTTTTAATATTTCTTCCTGCAGCCGGATGAAGGCCTTGTCCCCTTCCCCATAGATCATAGGCATGTTTACATCGAATAGACCCAAGAGACAGTACGCCATGTCTTCCAGGCGAGTTGTCTCTCGGTCCGCCGCCCAGGACATTTTCTGCGCCACGCTGGCAATGGACAGATTGCATGATAGCAGCACTTCCTCGTCGATCCGCGTGCGGGCTGCAACCCTGTGCGCCAGATCCTGTTTTGTTCCGAGCAATTTGCCCTTCCCATCCCAGAAGCTCATCTTTCGTGGTGCAATCAGCTCCTGCAACGTCCAGCCGCGGGTGAACCAGCGCGCAGCCTCAAAGTCGTCGCCTAGCACACCTGTCTCCTCATTCTGCAGTACGTCGTCGAAGAATGCATGGCACTCTTCTGCGTCTCGATACCACTGAAACATTGCATTGATAGCTTCTGAAAGCTCGGCGCTGCTGGTCTTGTCGATGCAGCACGTGTCGACCCAAATATACTTGATAGAGCTGGCTTGCTTGACGATGTCGCAGAGCATGAGGATCTTGCGCCAGCCCCGTTTGGAGCATGCGTCGGGCTGACCAAATTCTTGCAGCGTGACTTCTTCCGATGTCCATGTGTGAGAGAGAATCGCGTAGGGGGGAATTTGGCCGGGGAAGAACTCCAGAGCCAAGGTATCAACGTTGATCAAACGCATCGTGCGGGCGTTATCAACTCCCACTGACACTATAGCTTCTGAGTCACCGGAGGCTTCGACAAAACTTCTCGACAAATAGCTTCACTTTCACTGTCTTTTCATTGAAACAATAGAGGAGGCGAAAAGCGAAAATAAAGGAGAAATTGAAGGAATGATGGACAGAAATTGTACTGTTTCTGGCACTTCAGCCGCACTCAGAGCCTTGTCCAGGCCGTAAGCATGGCCCTAGCATGTTGAATGGTGCAAGGGAGATATGGCAGGGGTGTAATGTGCTTATGCGGGATTTCAGCACCAAGGATCGCTGGAATTTTGCACGTCCACCCGAAGACATTGAAACCAGCTCTCACCCAGCTTTCTGCCGGCATTGTATTTGGCTTTGAAGAAAGTTTACACCCAAGTTCCTGCCACAGCTCGAAGAATGACTCTTCACGTAAGACAAGGACCAAGACAGATATAGAGCAGAAGTCAGAGCAGACTCTGTGGTTACGGAGGGCTCCTCAACTTTTCGACTACTCCCCACGGTTGAAATTACTATCCAATTTCTTATTACTTCAAGTAAACCACGATGAGACTTGGCGGCTATTGTTACAAGAAGTTGGTGGAGGCGGATGCCATCAGGCTCCTTCATCTGGAGGCAGCCGGCAACCGCGATGCCCCTCTCCGTGGCCAACTCGTGCATACAACATTGTCGGAGATTGATCGCGATCTCATAGAGAGTTTTACAGCATTATCATATGTATGGGGAGACCCCGCAGCGACAAATACCGTAATGGTAGACGGTCAGGTAGTCGGCATCACAACGACACTGGCCATGGCGTTGCGTGACATGCGCGACAGCTCTCGAATGTTCAGGATTTGGACGGATGCGCTGTGTATCGACCAGACGAACAATGCTGAGAAGAGCCATCAAGTGGCGATGATGGGACAGATCTACACGGCGGCATCGCATACAATTATTCATCTTGGGTCTTTGACCGAGGAGACAAATGCTGTACTGGCAGATACACTTACGATGGGAAAGTCTGAGGCACAAACCATTGCCGGTAGAGATTTGCTCCGCCGGCCATGGTTTGGACGAGTATGGATCTTCCAGGAACTTATACTCTCCCGAGATCCTTGGGTGCAGTGTGGCTTTGTTCGCATCCGGTGGCAAGAGCTGTGCAACCGACTGCTGGATGCACCAGCACAGAGACCCAGGGAGCTGTCTATGCTCAGAGAAATGAACAATATGCGGGAAAGCCGCAGCTCGGCTGAGCTGTTTGGAGTCGTGCAGGCAAGACGTGGACTGGGGGCGACGGACGCCAGGGATCTTGTATACGCGCAGTTCGGTGTCATATCGGACCGGGCGGTCGTTAATCGGTACATCACCATCGACTACGAAATGCCGGTTGCGTTCCTCTACAGCCAAGTTGCACGCTACATTGTTGAAACGCGGCGCGAGGGCTTGCAGGCTCTCCTATCCCTGGTCGGAGATACGTTCGACAATCAGAGGTTGCCAGGTCTTCCAACTTGGGCACCAGATTGGCGGATACCGTTGGCCCAGAAAAACCTGATCCATGCCAATGAAACCGCTGCAATACAGAAATATGACGGTGTGTCGCATTGTTTCATTGCGGACCACCTGATCTTGGGACACGTTGGGTATGAGGTTGATCTTGTCAACAATATCGGTCCCGTCTTGCCTCCATTCTCAACCATCCCCCAAGAAACTGTATCTGAACACCAGCAGCTGAATGATAAGATCCTGGCTATATACAGAAAGAACGGAGGTGTCTACTATACTGGCGGTCCAGAAGGTGCCCGAGCTAGAGTTTCACTCAAGGGATCCGAGGAGGAGCACACGCGGCTATGCAACGCCGTGGCCGATCAATGGCGGAGCCTCCTTACGATATTATTTAACTACGAAGACGAGGTAGTCTCAAACGAGCTCTTCGCGCGTAGTTTTGCGGAGTGGACCGCCCATCAAGGAAACGGCGCGCGCATCTTCGCCGGCAGCGAAAGCAACGGCCTGCTCATGCTCATGCGAGAGTATCTAGCGCCTTCGACAACTCTTGTGAAAACACTTGAGGGACGGAGACTGGTGCGCACCATGAGTGGACGGTTCGGCGTGGCGCCTGCACAGACACGGCGTGGCGATGTGATGTTGGGATTGGCCGACTGCAAGGAGCTCGTTGCTGCTAGACCAACAGCACGACGACATCAAGACTTGGGCAATGTCTTGGTTTCTGCTTTACATCAGGAAGCAGCTATGCATGGTTTGAATAACCGTGAGGAGACGTGGGCTCACTCACGCATTTCGAAACCGGACGGAGCCTTCACAATAGTCGGAACCTCGTATCTCGATAACTATGTTCCATGGAAAGATGGGACGAAGGAGAGGGTAGTGGAACTGTTTGCTTTCTATTAAACGCCTGGAGGGGGATGATCTATCACAAACACCGCGCACTCCAACCCCCCGATATTGTGACGCATATCTATCTGGACGATAAATGGGGGATTGATTAATCCGACGACTTGGTCTTGGTCTTGCCTCCATCCACCACAATCTCATGCCCCGATACAAATCCCGCATCGATCAAGTACTCAACCGCATGCGCAATGTCTTCCCCACGGCCCACGCGGTTGGCCAAGTGAGCATCGACATCTTTGTCCACGTTCTGCTCCACCCATTCCACGCCCTTCTCATCGCCGTCCTTGCACTCGTGCTCAACCTTGATCTTGCCGGGCAGGATCGCGTTGACGCGGATGCCCCACTGCTGCAGGCTTACGGCCATGCTGTGCGTGAGACCGAGCAGACCGGACTTGGTGCTTGCGTAGCCCTCCTGGTTGGGGTCGCTGGAGAGGGCGCGGAAGCTGCTGATGTGGATGATGCAGGGGCCGGCGTCGCTGTCTGTGCGGTCGTCGGACTTGTTCTCCTCGTGCCGCATGTAGGGGATGCAGGCTTGGGAGACGGCGAAGGGTGCTGTGAGGTTGGTCTCAATATATCTGTAGAGTGTGTTAGCGCAAAGGACGAGCTTGAGATCTGGACAACGTACGCTTGCCATTGATCGAGAGTCTCCTTGTCGGCCATAGTCTTGCCGTCGCGCCAGTAGGGGTGCGCAATGCCGGCATTGTTGATCAAGACGTCGATTCTGCCTCCTAGGAACTTGGCAGCCGCATCCACTTGCGCACGAATATCCTCGGTGTCGCGCAGGTTGCAGATACTTGAGCTCAGCTTCTTATCCTCGTAGTACTTTGCGAGATGCTTCGTGACCGTGTGGTTGAGCTCGTCCTCGTTGATGTCGAGGACGTAGACGCTGTCCCCGAGCTCGCAGAAGCGCCGGGCAAGACACCGTCCGATACCCCGGGCGCCGCCGCTGATGAGCACTTTTCTGGCCATTGTGAAATCTTTGGTTATTATAGAGGGTCAGAAGCAAGAGTTTGGAAGTTTTCCTCCGTCCTAGGTGTTCTTATGGACGTCTAGGTGGTGAGGTCATCGTGCGTCATCGGGATCCTCTTCATGAAGGTGAAAATGCTCCGGCTTGGGTGGCTACGTGAAAGTCTCGATAAGATATCAGGGCGTAGTTTGAATCAAGACTAGCTCCCAAAGACAGAAGATGACAGAAGTTGGAGGGGAAAAAGTAAATAATGTAAAAAGGATAATTTCATCATGACTCTTGTGCCATTAACCCCATTTGCTGATGACCAGCTTTCTACAGTGCGTGAAGATGTCATGATAGGAAGTGGATCACAGGAATTATTCAGTCCAACCCGTTGCTAAACTGATTCCTTGTCCACAGTTCTGTTGCATCTAGCCTCTGCTGGTAATTGGCCGAAGTGCGACAAATCGAGTGCTCGCCTCACTTGGCGCTACAACGACTGTCAATACTCTCTCTGGAACATCAATTATAGCAACAAGGCGAAAATCCGAAGCCAGCCCGCACTGAAAGCGAATGCGAGCCTGGAGGCGTGACTCCGCCCAAACGGGCTGTCAGCGTCAGCGTCAGCTGCTGTGCCTCGCTCCCCATGCGCCGCATTGTCGTTGGTAGGCGAGCCTGCACAGCCACGAAATGGGTAGCGTATAGTTGAGTGGTGGCATTTATAAAAGGCAAGGCGCGGAATCAGAGATAAATATGTTACCGCGGATTAGTCCAGATCGATTCTATAGACATGAACAATTCGAGTGCTTCGCAGAGCTACTACCAGCCTCTCGACCCCAGCAAATCCGAAATCCGGTTGCTGGAGATCGTCGAAACACCAAGCGACGCATCATCTCACACGACATGCAAATTCAGCACCGTTTCGCTCGACGATAAGCCCCAGTTCGCGGCGTTATCGTATGTTTGGGGCGATCCCAACGACACCGAGTCTGTTGTTGTCAACGATGTGGAGGTCACTGTGACGGCCAGCCTCTCCAACGCACTGAAGCACGTCAAAAAACACTGGCATAGTCTCGGCCGGCCTCTTGCCAACTTTCGACTCTGGGCAGACGCGATATGCATTAATCAGGATGATCCGAAAGAAAAGTCGAGCCAGGTTCAGCTCATGAGGACCATTTACTCCTCTGCGGACGTGGTCTTCGCCTGGCTGTCATCCGATGACGGCCCTACAGCAACCGCCCTTGATATGCTTGACAAGACCTATCGTTTGGCCGTTCATCACATGCGCAACGAGCCGCCCGAGCCTGTCTTGAACCACATTGAAGTCATGGACTGGAGCACGCCGTACGAAAGCCGACTCAAGGAGAACAAGCTGCTCGACACAATCGACAAGGCGTTTGGCGTCCCGAAGCTGAAAGCCGACAGCCATCCTGCTGTGCTTGAGGCACCGTGGTGGTCGCTTTGGCAGTTTTCGCGTCTAACCTACTGGGAACGGGTCTGGATATTCCAGGAAAACATGCTTGCTCGGCAGATTTACTACGCCTGCCCATCACGCATCTGCCACGCCGACTCTGCCGCCGTAGCATTCGGAACTCTTCGCAACTACATCGTTCGGCTCGAAAAGGCTGATGCCCCATCAATCCAAGGATACAAACACGCCTACAGGGTGTACTCTCTGCGAGGCTCTCTGTCCGGACCCATGATTAACCACAAGATGAGGAGACGCATGGCGCATGCACGGCAGCTGGAAATCATGGCCCGCATAACGTGTATGTCTTGCGGCGGCTACGCGGCGACTGACCCTCGCGATCATGTGTATGGATTCCTAGGCGTGAGCCAGCTCGACATCACTCCAAACTACACAATGAGCCCTCGGGACGTGTACGCCGATTTCGCGAGGGTCTATGTGGAAACGTGCGAGCGGCTGGACTACGATGCTGACCCGGCGGATAGTCGGGAGTTAGGCGGACCGTTGGTCTATTTACAGTACTGCGCTGCTGGGGTGGACAACGACATGGGCCTGCCGTCCTGGGCGCCGTCTTTTCAGATCATGGCGCCAATGCTGTGCCGCGAGCCGTCAACAATGCACAACTACGGTGTGGACGTACTGCGGGGCACGCGTCGGATCGCAGTTCGTGGCGAGACCCTGGACATTCCTGCGGTGGTGTTCCAGAAAGTGACCGTTTGCTACGACCATGAGCTCACGTCCAGCATCATGAAGCCAGAGTTCCCAAGATTTCTAGATCGGATGGCGCGGTCACACGAGCCCACGTACCCTACCAACATCTCCTTTCTCTCTGCCCTCTGCCGGACTCTCTTCGACAACTTCAACGATGACGATAGCAACAGTCTCAGAGGGCTAGCCGCATGTCTTCGAACCAAGTACTGTTGGCAAGACGACTCCGGTCCGCTCTTCGACCAGCTCAAAGAGAGCCTTGACTCGATTTCATCGATGACGGCCGAGGAGATGACTGCTTTTGGGAAGCGGGCTTATTCGCACCTCAAGGTGGATGCCCGGTCCATCAAGACGTGCGCTTTGATCGGGACGGAGGACGGGTATATTGGGCTTGTCAGAAAGGGGGCTACGGAGGGAGATGTCGTGAGCATTCTCCGGGGCGCGAGTGTGCCTGTGGTTCTGAGACCTGAAAAGGGTTTTTATCAAGTGGTCAGTCCATGTACGATACTCGGGCTTACATCGGAGCTGGTAAACGGATTTGTAAGGGAGGGCAAGGCCAAGATGGAGGTTCTTGAGGTACGATAGCATTGAGATCGCTAGTTTGCAATCTTAACTACATACATTTTATGGGAGACTAATGCAGGAACCTTTTCTTGCAGAAGCTTGAAAGAGACAACCAAGTAGCACGGCATGTAATCCTTCAGCTCTTGGACCTAGTTGGTCAAAGAGATTCTTGGGCGACCTTCTATTAAACACGAACCATCTCCCTTGGCGTCCATCGTTACAGAGATCTGATAGCCAGAAGCATGTGTTGGCCAAGGGTGGTGTTCCATCAGACCATCAGGGTTCTCAATTAGCATTGTGCAGAGGAACAGTAAACCCTTCTCATAGATTTAGAGAATACAGTCTCTTGTTGACTCTAGGTTTCCATCTTGTCCTTTTGTAGGGTTAAGTATTGCTTCCATGTGTTGTGATGAATCGTCGAAGCAGCTGCATGCTTGGGGGGTATAAGACCACAAACGTCTGCTGCACAATAACTGATCGCGGTATGAATATCTGTCAATGGCCTGAGTTCCCTGTCGTCTTTGTCTTGTCCTAATATGGTGTTCTATCTCCTTTTCGCCGTGGCCCTGTGCAGCCTAGGACAAACCCTCCCTCAGGGCGGAGTGCTCTTCGGCTCGCCAACCGATGCAGATTGCACATACGATATCAAAACATCCCACACTTTCGCCACTCTAACATGTCTGCACCATAGCTACCACGAAGATCATTGGGATTGCGCAACTCCATGTGCCAAGGTCATCCGTACCCGCCTTGCCATCGACGCCACCCTCACCGACTGGCCGTCATGGCTGACGTCCATGAACAGCGCCTACTCGACATCGGGCGTCCCCTGGTCCGGCTCTACTGTGTTCATCCACACATCGCAGTACGCGTATCCATGAGGGGAGCTTTACTGGGTTCGGTGTGTACGACTCGCATGCTTTGACCCGAGCCGGCTACGACATCATCTCCGAGCTTGATACCACGACGTCGTGTCCGCCTACCGTGACGCCAGGACCTTTGCCAACTGAGTCTTACGGGTTCGGGCCGCACGGCGATCATTGTAAGCACGCACTGAACTATCAATAGGGGAGTTACTGATGAGTGCTGTAGGGCATTGCGAAGGCTCGCGCACATCAGAATCACACCATGCATCGGGTTCGCCGCCTGCATCAGAAGTTCCTCACACCACCTCCTCCGCGAATAGTTGTGAGTCCCACGATGACCACTGGCATTGCCCACCCGGTGTATCAGAGTCAACCTACCCTCCTGAGCCGCCGACCACCTCTTCCACTTCTCCAGCAGTTGGGCCGACATTACCGCCTGGGGATCAAGAATGCGAAATTCACAATGATCGCTGGCATTGCCCACCAGGTGTTCCTGAGCCCACCCATCTCCCTACTCCATCGGCTAGCGAGGACACCACTTCAACCCAGGGTAGTGGACACTGTGAGCCTCATGGAGACCATCGGCATTGCCAGGAGGGTAGTGCCGAGCCTACGGCACCTCCTGCAACCCCATCTACCGCCCCCGAAGAAGGACCAGGGCCAGCGTGTGAATCCCATGGTGATTGCTGGCACTGTCCTTCGGGTGCGGCCCTTCCTAGCGGTAGTCCTGGCGGATCTACTGCTCCAACTCCAATTGTTTTAGAAGGGAGCGCCTCCCGTTTTGCCCTATTCTACACATCAATTTTTGGCTTTATGGTTGTTTCACCTTTCCTGGTCTGAATATATTTATGCGTGGAGTAGGATGGATCTGGTATTCAAATATCAGCCTCGGAATAGGATTTATTGTATTGCCTAGAAATATGTTGTAAACTTCACATAGCTGAGCTGCCTGTCGCCGTCAACCATACCAGCCCGATGTAAGTCGTCGGTGTTGCGTCAACAGCCCCAGTTCCTCTTCTTGGCTCTGTAGCCGTCCTTTATTACGATATCGTCACAAATAGCCATTTCAATCCTTATATCAGCGGTGACGAATGCGTGGGCGAGTGGAAATCGGCCCTACGTCGCAGGTCAATAAGAAGTGAGACCTTACGCGACAGGCGGCATTGTTATTCGTCCGAAGCTCTTTCACTGAATTAAAGTGAGAAAACGTCTCTTCCTCGTGTTCGAATCTATGCTCCCTCTTGATGCTTGTTAGTCTGTCTAGTGACCACGCAGAAGAGAACATACGGCCTGGTTTCGTAAAGTCTCCTACACCGCGATGTATGCCTACCATCCTCTTGATCTTTTAGGCCTACTCCTCTATTAATAGCCAATCACACCATCTCTCATACGATCATAGTTGGTAAATGCTCCATCGGGAATATAATGCCTCCATCCCGGCACTCGTCAAGTTTCGTCAAGCAATAACATTGCAATTTTTTGTAATCTGCGAATCCGCCCAGCCTCTTCTCCGAAGTGGCTGAGTACTCTTCCCGCATCATATCTCATACGCTAATCTCCCTTGCTCGCCGACCGCCATACTTCAATCAATGTCTTATCCCATTGCCAGCGGGGATATCTCCGCGCACATACACAACGAGCCCTGCACTTGAGAATTGGTTCATGGACATTCCGTCACGTGTTGTCTTTTCATATGTGTGACTTAATGAGAAGTGGCTCTTGAATAAAAATGTCTCCCACAATTATCTCAGGTGCAGGGACTCTTACAGCGAATGACGCGCTCGCGTACTCAGACCTGTCTCACAATGTCTGAAGACTGGAATGCACATTATAAAGAGCCCATGTCCCGGGAACCCGACCCGCCTTCGATCGCTTTTTTCTTCAAATTTTGACGCACCGAAAACAACAAACTCAAAGGTAGAGCAACCGAAAGGCTCACAGACCGGTCGAAATGCCTGAACTCGAGCCATACGAGGATGGCGTCTATCTATGGCACTATGTGCCTTCTAGAGCGGCCAGTATTGTTTTTCTTTGTGCCTTTGCTCTTTGTACGCTCGGCATCGTTATAAGAATGGGTTGGACGCGAACCTGGTTCAGCATTCCCTTCATCATTGGGGGCTTAAGTACGTGTTGCCTTTCGGCTGGATTTATGCAAAAATTGACAATGGCATCAGTGGAGATAGCAGGATACGTTGCCCGAGCGCTCAGCTACAACAGAACGGGTAACTTGAGCCTGTACTCGGTCCAATTCATCCTCATTCTCGTTGCGCCCGCCCTTTTCGCTGCCTCGGTCTATATGGCCTTGAGCCGCTTGATTCGAAAGCTCAACGCGCGGGCTCAGTCAATCATCTCGCCGCGGTGGCTTACCCGAATATTCGTCCTCGGCGATGTTATGTCCTTTGTTGTTCAACTCGCCGGTGGTGCCATGGCGACGAACCCGGACGGCAACCCGAATACTGCCAAATGGGTTATCCTAATAGGTCTGCTCGTGCAAATTGGGTTCTTCGGCCTCTTTATGCTCACTGCGCTCGTTTTCAATCTCAGATTCCGGGCACTGGGACCGGCCAGGACCACCACTACCGGCATCAGCTGGACCAAGATTCTGTATATGCTGTACAGCGTCAGTGCACTCGTGATGGGCAGGTCTATCTTCCGCGTGATTGAGTATGCCATGGGCGTGGACAGTTACCTTTTTCAGCATGAGTGGCCTCTGTACTCGTTCGATGCCGCGCTTATGCTGCTTGCCATGATTACCTGGGGGTTGCTGTACCCGGGAGACCTAAATCTCCGCTCACAGATCAACAGAAAAACATTTGAAGAAATTCAGATGTAAGTCTGCCCAAAGTTGTTGGAGAGGAAACGCTCTAACAATTATAGGAATAGGCAGGCAGATTACGGGGTGACTCAAGGACCTTCGCACCAGCCACCGCATGTTGAAGATGGCGATCGTTTTTAGGGATGACTACATTGTGAACTATCTTGCCATACTCGAACGAGATAAAATTTCAGGTCTGGTCAGTAATGCCGATTTAGTGTATGCAAGATCTCGTTAGCGACGAAGGCAGCAATATGTCATATTAGGAGACGTGAGTCCCTATTTCTAAAGTGTATGTGTAAGAGCTATTATGATGAGCCTGAAAAGTTAGTTTTTGGTTGATTCATCATGTTTATTCCCACTGGATATTGCTCGGGATGGTCTGTTGTCGTTGCCAGTGAAGCCCTCTCTTGCTTCAGCCCGATGTGCAGTTGCGCTGTCATGGATGTTCTTCATCTCATTCGGCTGTGATTCCAAAATGTTGTCCATAGACTCGTAGCCACGCTCGCCCTGAACCGTGGCCAGTGCCAAACTCACACTGAAAGGGTCTCGAGACTTGCTCTTGAACACACGCCGAAATCCCCCGTATTGTGTATCTTGGCTGGTACTCTGGTTTGAAGGCCTGCTAGAGTATGCTACGCTTGACACTTCGTGTCTGCCAGTCCAGAAGCTTTTCGTAAAGATGGGACGCAAAAGCATAGCTTGACCCACAACAATGGCAATGAAGTCTTCGCGGACAGACCAGATTGCTGCGGTTGGGCCGTTTTGTTCCTGGCAGACGGTGTTAGATATCGATTGAGTGGATAGGGCTTTTGGGGCGGGTCTACTATCAAAACCATCGTGACTCGAAGTATAGCGGCGACCATGATGAAGATGCCAGCAGAGAATAGAAAAATGAGACCAGCTCGCTTCCAAAAGGTGGTTCGGACAAGTAGCACGACAGGCACGGGTATGGCCATAATACAAGCGTCCGTCACCAGGTTCATAACTAATGGTGGGATCATGTTGAGTCTCGACTGTGGCTGGCAGATCGCTACATTCTTCATATTAGCTTTTCTCTTCCAACATTGGGGTGAGTGCTGACTCACGTCCTTGATCCGGCCACATCGTCCACATTCTGTGGTACGGTCGGCAAGCAGAAAACAGTATTATGAAGCAGACGATGAGGGTTGCAACCACCAGTCCTATCGTGGGAAGAATAAACCTCTCCACCCACAGATCCTTGACGACACGCTGATAGAGGAATAGCATGTTGATTTTAAGGGTCCAGATGAAGAGGATGTACGTAGCCACCCCGACGCAAAACCATTGCGTCGCATAGACGTATGGCTGGGCTTCCTCTGGAGTCATTCTCATGCGTTGCTCGTCCGATAAGGCATGCATATCCCCAAAAGCACCAACGATGTGGGCGGCTACTGTCATAACGGTATACGTTGCCTTGCCAATGTCAGTTTTGCTTTGGTTCGAGGAGATAGTACAGCGGCTCACCCATGACAACAAAATGATGTAGTCATCCGGCTTGAAATGCCGTACTCCAACGACGCGCAGCCGACAAAGAACTCTGCATAGAATCATGACTGATCCAAAGCTGTAAAGCGTCCATGTCTCCACTAGTGCTGCTGACGGCATTATCTAAAGATTTCGTGTCTCGTAGAAGCGGAAGGAGCATGTATATTGAATACACGGGAGGCATCAGACATAATAAGCATCAAAGTAAGGAGCTGCGACCGAAGGTCAATCAGTGAAAGAATAACCGTGAACCAGCGTGGAACAATGAAGGAAACGAAGAGTAGGTGCTGGCGAATGGTCTTGTCTTAATAGGCCAACGACTTCGAATTATCAACGACCAACACAAGGTGGCTGGGCGTTGGCGTTCTCGGGGAAGAGCCGCCATTCCTCCGACCGGGTATATGTCTCGTCTGAGCCAAGATGGGGAAGCACGAGCCAGTCGGATCCGAACAGTCGGGACGCAGATGAACCAACACTGTTTACGGATGTCATGAAGAGCAACCCCTACCTTGGAGTGTCATATGCACTGTCCACCCGTTTGTTCGAAAAAATCATCTTTCAAGTTCATTGGACCTTTGATGTGTAAAAACCTATGGCCATGTTGATCAGCCCACGGGTTGGGAAGGAATTGAAATGGTTAGAGAGGGGCCTAGAGCCAAGACAGCAGTATTTGATCCCTACGCCAAGATGCGTCAAGGGTAAATGCATCATGATCAACCAGCAGGAAATCAACCGGTTCTAACAAGTTATTGATCATTCCCAGATACGTTGAAGACGCCGCCTCGGTGATATGCCTACTGGGCCATGACACTTAAGTTTTGTAATAAGCGCTGGCGTTATTGCACCGCAATAGACCGAATAAACTAAAATAAAGATTACCGTCAGCTACTGTGAATACCAACGATGTCATTCTTTTTCAACCCGATTAATATGATTTTACTGGGCTTCCACTTTTCTCTTCAATGAATTGAACCAGTGCCTGTTCGTTCGGCACCCATTTAAATTTCCAGTCCCTCGCACGCAGATCACTACTCAGGCCCAACGTTGTTGGTTGTATAGAGAAAAAGATCGCAGCGGGCCGCCACCGGCACTTGAATAAGGGGTTAGGCCAGGGGCCTTCCTGATAGAGTTGCCACAACCAACAAACACCGGGTTTCTTTCCGTATCGCTCGCCTGCACGAACTGTGGAGAGGACACGCGTACGTTGCATTGATGCAATAGTGCCCTAAATATTGAATGGAACTGCACGGCGCATAAGTAGTCGCTCCTTCTACACTACCAGGCTCTGAGGATGTAGTCTACACATGATTCGTTGGCTAAGAAATTGTCTTGGAAAGGAATAAAACTTTTAAACATCAGTCAGCACAAGAATTTGTTAGAATCAGTCATAGCTGGCCAAAGAAGTTTATTATTGCAAGGGAAAGGATCATGGAATGATTCGCTGGTACCCTCTTTTTGCTTATGCATGTTGGTTGTGTCGCGCAGACATGCCGCTTTGGGTGCTTGGACGAGACTTAGCCCCCAGAAACCCCGCAGGTAGAATATGGAAACCCCCTCTTGTCCCTTGGAATCACTTTGCAGCCTTTCGGGGAGGTTGTGGTCAGGCAGCAGGGTCGCAGGGTAGTAGTGGGCTCTATGGCAATGGTTTATATAGTCACGCATTCCCACCTATGCTTATCTTAAGGGCGAGCTGGGATTGTGTATCCATTTTATACGTTCAAGTATCTTGGCCGCGTGATTTCTAGGATATTCTTCTTGGGCAACCACTTACCGAGCAATGGCGTCTGAGACAGACTACAGCATCACCTTTGATGTGAGTCCCATTGGAACCACCACATAGCTCACACTTATCCAGCAATTAGACTTTTCACAATGTCATCAACAACGAATTAACAACCACAGCCACGACGCGACGCGCCATTAACCCAAGCACTGAGGAGCCCCTGTGGGAAGCGCCTGTCTCTACCCAGGAAGATGTAGACAAGGCCGTGAGCGCTGGCCAGGCTGCTTACCTGTCCTGGCGCAAGCTGTCTTTTGACGAGCGTGCCGCGTATCTCAACAAGTTTGCCGATGCTATCGAAGCCAACAGGCAAAGATTCGTCGACTTGCTGGGTAAAGAGGCTGGCAAGCCACCACAGGCAGGCGCTTTTGAGCTGCATCTTGTCATGAGCCTGGCTCGGGAGACGCCCAAGCTGCGAATTCCCGAAGAGATTCTTGAAGACAGCCCGGAAGTCAGTAGCCTTGCCCTTTGTTGAGCGTGCATTCGCGGGACTTGAGCTGACACATTCTAAAGAGGACGGCCATTGTCCGATACGTCCCTCTAGGTGTTGGTGTTGGCATCGTTCCATGGAATTTCCCCTTGACGCTCGGCGCTGGCAAGCTCTTACCAGCCCTTCTCGCCGGCAACACCTTCATCTGGAAACCATCGCCCTACACACCCTACTCGGCCCTCAAGCTCGCCGAGCTCGCCACCAAGGTCCTCCCGCCGGGCGTCTTCCAAGCGCTTAGCGGAGGAGATGACCTGGGCCCAATGCTGACCGGCCACCCGGACATCGCCAAGATTAGCTTCACGGGCTCTGTCGAGACCGGTAAGAAGATCATGGCGGCTGCCGCGCCGACATTGAAGCGCGTCACCTTGGAGCTCGGAGGCAACGATGCGGCCATTGTGTGCGAGGACGTAGACATTGACAGTGTCGTGGCCAAGGTGGCATTCTTGGCTTTTGTGCACACGGGACAGATTTGTATGAACGTGAAGCGCATCTATGTACACGAGAAGATCTACGACTCTTTCATGCAGGCAATGGTCAGTTTCATCAAGCAGTTCAAGACGGGTGATTCCGATGACGGCGAAGCCTTTTTTGGACCCATCCAGAACAAGATGCAGTTTGGCAAGCTGCAAGATCTGTATTCTCAGATTGACAAGGAAGGCTGGAAGACAGCCCTCGGAGGCGCACCCACGGACAGCGGTGCGAAGGGCTACTTTCTCCCTCCAACCATCGTCGACAACCCGCCCGACGATTCCCGCATCGTGGTCGAGGAGCCGTTCGGTCCCATTGTGCCCGTCCTCAAGTGGATTGATGAAGACGATGTGATCCGTCGTGCCAATGCGTCGAAGATGGGTCTTGGTGCTTCGGTGTGGACCAAGGACGTTGACCGCGGGAAGCGGATGGCGGAACAGCTTGAGGCGGGGAGCATCTGGGTGAATACGCACTTCGAGGTGGCTCCCCATGTGCCCTTTGGAGGACATAAGCAGAGTGGCATCGGAATGGATTGGGGTGTTGTTGGGTTGAAGGGATGGTGCAATCCGCAGGCTTACTGGGTCAAGCACACGTGATGTGTGCAAGAGGAAGTGGTGGCCAGAGTTTCTGAATTACAAATATATCCACATATTGTAGAATTTTCTACCATCCAGATAGGGGTTCAACTGAAAAGTCGAAACGGAATATGTTCGATTGACTTATAAGGTCGGAACACAAATCCATCGGCTGGTGCCCAGCTTATTACACAACCCACACATGCCTTTACAACTATGAGCAAACTTGCTTTTAATTGCGGCCAGATCGAGTGGCCGATTGATTTCTATCGTGCGGAGTAGCTCGGACAAGATGGTGTAAATGTGCCTTGTCCTTACGCTTCAACCCACCATTGGTCAGAACCAACTCTCTTTAATGTAATATCATCTCGGCAGATAATGTCTGTACTCGCTCGATCTCTGCCGCGACTGTAAGAATCATGGGTATGGCAGTTGGCGGGGTAATAAGGCCGAAGCTATCTATTCTCGGGCTACTAGCTATATTCAGAGACCTCTACCTCGACTCCTCAATCCTTCCAGTTCAGCTTTCCTGCAAGGTAACGTTGACTTGGTTTTGAGTGCGAGACGTGCATAAGTGCTTTGCTGACGGCCTATCATGCTCGAAGCCCCGGTCGCTTTGTGGCAGGTGACACACCTTTGCGATAGTAAACGAGCAATACGAAGGCGGTTGCCTGATGGTCCAGTCAATATGTCAACTTAATCTTGCAATGAATCGTGATGTGAATCGTTCTAGACTTTAAGATCCACCGGTTGAATAAGGCATACTACACGCCTGTATAGTACGAATGATAATCCTAATCAGCTGGGAAACGAGCATATATACCGCAGCTTGTGCCCTTCTTTGTCAAACTAAGCCAAGGCCTACAACTACTCATCAAGCAAACTTCACATCAATCATAATGCATCTCACTCTACCCGCACTTCTCGCCATATACCCCCTCTCCACCCTAGCGGCCCTGAACGGCCGGTGCACTGGCTCCGAAGCCACGGGCAGCTGGGGAACTCACGGTATATGCATCGCAACCTCCACCTGCAGCACCTTCAGCGGCGTGTCAAAGGTGGGCGCGTGCCCAAACGACGCCAACAACGTGAGATGCTGCCTTGTTGGAATAGGCGGTTCTGCTAGTGTCAATCCCTGCGGAGGGACGTCGTTCTGTTCCTGGGATTCGTGGGACTGCCCTGGGAGTTGGGTCAGTGGTAAGTGATCAATTTCCGATTAGGCGCCATGCTTGCCTTTCTATTGTTGTGTATTTTCGCTGGGATGCTAAGCAATTCCCAGGTTCATGCCCAGGAAGAAGCAACTATCTATGCTGCCGAGCATAAGCCAAGACACATGTTGACGGCTTTCGGTTTGTGGCACTTGTAAAAGAGGACAGAAGGAGGAATGAAATTTGTTCTTGCTGGAAGGCCGCTAAACACTACCTGCCCAAGAGCCACGGTCGTCACAAGTCTATTTATTCCGCGAAAGCTTGCTTACGTGAGAATATGTCCTGCATAATCGGATTGTTCAACGGCCGAAATTTTAATTCCTTACCTTGAGCGACCAGGTAGATCGCCAATGATCGATCCAGGGCAACATATTGTATTGCTCCAAGGTTGCAACGTTGTGACGTATTGTTTGCTAAAAGGCACTCAATCCTTAGATTTGACTGATGTTATCCTAGCGAGATTATCTCAATATTATCTCTTGACCTGACTCGACTGTGGGCCATGGGATCCAGACCCGTCAAGGATGTCTTGATACCTGTGTAGCTGCAAGAAAACCGATGGATGGTCTTGGCCTTTGTGCTATTCAATCAGCTAGCAGGTGAGACACGTGGACGCGGAAGATGTAGCGTCACAAGGAACATTTTATCCGACATGGGTAGTTGAGCTTAGTTGATGTGAAGGTGGGCTAATGTGAAAACGCAGCCCGATCGAAGAGGTAGAGACGAATCTAGAGTGAAGGCATTCGCAATCGGCCGATTCTCGGAGTCTGGCCTGGATTAAGCGAAACTGCCGAGGCAGGCCCACAGAGAGAGGTAGCTTACGGAGCAAGCAGGTTTGTTTAATGATGGTAGCCCCCCGATATCGCAGCTGGGCGTACGCGTTGTTCGTTGCGAAAGGGCGACCGAAAGCCCGTAGAAAAAAGCCTGTGTTGGATGATTCACCACAGCCCGATAAATTTAGTACCGTATCATGCCTGATAGCCTCGTGCCAAAAAGGCGTGGGAACCCGTTTTCTTGCCACGCCTAAAGAGGCAGTTCATCTGCCCCACACGCGATGGTGGGTGCAGACCCGCATCTGAGGATCTTGACAAATCTTGCGCAGGGGATTTAGCTGCTGGGTGGGCGGACTGAGGTGTTTAGACTGCCGTGGCGGAGCAGGATGCGACCGATGGTTTCGACGGCGTACAACGTCGTGCCTTGTTGCCTCGTGGGGCTCTGCTTTGTGATTGGTGAGAATTGAAGGATGGAGAAAGCAATATCAAGTTCGTTCGCGTACCCATTCTGGACGCAGTAGCGGTATAGACGTGTGTGGTTGCGTGAGGAAGCACAAACGTGGAGTAGTCGGAGTACATATCTGTCCTCTGTCAGACGCGTACAGCTCTCTGCATATGGGTATTTGTTACCCGGACCATTACTCTTCATGCCCATTCCAAATGCAATGGAATAGCGGTGGCGTGCAGCCATCGTGAGCGTCTGGCCATGGCCTAGCAGAGGCGAGGCCCCCCATCTTGCTCTTTAATGCTAGGCCCACCATTGGCCCGACAGCTATTGCCGAGCCCCGGAGCTAGTAGCCCAGTGCGGGGTTCCATCTGGGCCATACGTAAGTGCGCGTCTGGCACAGTCGATGAGACCATCCGGACAGCGTCTGCGGTCATTGGGGGACGTGCAGCAGTGCGTGTGCCCTCTGCACTGAGGTCCCTTCCAGGTTATCCTGTACTGTACTGTACTGCAAGGCCGGTGGCGGCCGGATCCCGACAGCTGGAGTCTTCCTTAGTCCGACCGGCGGAGGCAAGAAAGAGGAAGGAGCGAACCCCTCTTTCCTTCCATGTGTTTCCGTCTCGCCTCCCCCTCCCTTCCATCTTCTTCTGTTATATAACGTAGAGGACCCCTCTTTAAGCACCCCGTCAATCCTCCATCACTTCCGCGTCATCTCGCAACTTAACCTTCTGCTGCCGCCGATCGCATTGAGTCGAATCTGTAGCATCAATAACCATGGCTGAGAGAAAGTGTCCCGCCAACCGCATGGCCAACGTTGCCGGCGGCGGCACCCGCGACACCGACTGGTGGCCCGAGTCCCTCAAGCTCAACATCCTCCGCCAGCACACCGCTGCCTCCAACCCGCTGGGCCCCGACTTCAACTATGCCGAGGAGTTCAAGAAGCTCGACCTGGATGCCGTCAAGAAGGACCTCAACGACCTGATGACGGACAGCCAGGACTGGTGGCCAGCCGACTTTGGCCACTACGGTGGTCTGTTTGTCCGCATGGCATGGTGCGTACTACCCCGCTCCCTCAATGTGCCCTCTGCCACGTTTCCCAATGCTAATCTCCGTCTTACCATAGGCACGCCGCCGGTACCTACGTATGTCCACTCCATTGCGACCGGTAACCTCGATCGAACTATAGTACAAGTGCTGACAACATTTCTAGCGTGTCTTCGACGGCCGCGGTGGTGCTGGACAGGGACAGCAGCGCTTCAGCCCTCTCAACAGCTGGCCCGATAACGTCAGTCTTGACAAGGCTCGCCGCCTTCTGTGGCCCGTCAAGCAGAAGTACGGAAACAAGCTGTCATGGGCCGACTTGCTCGTCCTCACCGGCAACGTCGCCCTCGAGTCTATGGGCTTCAAGACCTTTGGCTTCGCCGGTGGCCGTGCCGACACCTGGGAGGCAGACGATGCAACCTACTGGGGAGCCGAGGACACATGGCTGGGCAACGATGTCCGTTACACCAAGGGTCACTCTGGTGTTGGCGAGCATGGCGTCGTGACCGGCCAGGAGCCTTCACGATCTGACATGCACGAGCGTGACCTGGAGAAGCCGCTCGCCGCTGCCCACATGGGCTTGATTTACGTCAACCCTGAAGGTCCCGACGGCAACCCAGACCCCGTGGCTGCCGCCAAGGACATCCGTGACACCTTCGGCCGCATGGCCATGAACGACGAGGAGACGGTTGCCCTGATTGCCGGTGGCCACACGTTTGGCAAGACCCACGGCGCTGCCTCGACCGACCACGTCGGCAAGGAGCCCGGCGCTGCCAGCCTCGAGGAGCAGGGCTTTGGCTGGAAGAACAGCTACAACAGTGGCAAGGGCCCCGACACCATCACGTCCGGTCTTGAGGTGACCTGGACCAAGACCCCTACCCAGTGGAGCAACTTCTACCTCGAGTACCTCTTTAAGTTCGAGTGGGAACACTCCAAGTCCCCAGCCGGTGCCAACCAGTGGGTGGCCAAGAACGCCGAGGCGATCATCCCCGACGCCTACGACCCCAACAAGAAGCACCTGCCCACCATGTTGACGACTGATCTGTCGCTGCGTTTCGACCCCGAGTACGAGAAGATCTCGCGCCGCTTCCTCGAGAATCCCGACCAGTTTGCCGATGCATTTGCTCGCGCTTGGTTTAAGCTGACGCATCGTGATATGGGCCCACGTGCGCGCTACCTGGGTCCCGAGGTCCCCTCTGAGGAGCTCATCTGGCAGGACCCCATCCCGGCCGTGGACTACACCTTGATTGACGACAATGACGTTGCCGCCTTGAAGAAGGAGGTCCTGAAGGCGGTCCCCGACGTGTCTGCCCTTGTGACCACCGCTTGGGCCTCCGCGTCCACCTTCCGTGGCAGCGACAAGCGCGGCGGAGCCAACGGCGCTCGCATTCGCCTGGAGCCTCAGAACAGCTGGAAGGTCAACAACCCTCCACGGCTCACCAAGGTCCTCTCCGCTCTGGAGCAGGTGCAGAAGAGCTTCAACAGCAGCCAGAGTGGTGGCAAGAAGGTTTCTCTCGCCGATCTGATCGTCCTTGCAGGCGCCGCTGCCGTTGAAAAGGCCGCGGCCGACGCTGGCACCAACATCACCGTGCCTTTCCGCCCTGGCCGCAACGATGCTACCCAGGAGCAGACGGACGTGGTGTCCATTGGCCACCTGGAGCCCTATGCTGACGGTTTCCGCAACTTTGGATCGTCGACACCCCGCGTCAAGCTTGAGCAGTTCCTGGTTGACCGTGCCCAGCTCCTGACCCTGACGGCTCCCGAGATGACCGTGCTGGTTGGTGGCCTGCGTGCCCTCAATGCCAACTGGGACGGCTCGTCGCACGGTATCTTCACATCCCGCCCTGGCGTGCTGACCAACGACTTCTTTGTCAACCTGCTGGATCTCAACACGTCCTGGAAGAGCGCCGGTGACGATTTGTACGAAGGAACCGACCGCAAGACTGGCGAGAAGAAGTGGACCGCAACGCGGGTTGACCTAGTCTTTGGCTCACACGCCGAGCTGAGAGCCCTTGCTGAGGTGTACGCCGAGGCCGGTGGCGCAGAGAAGTTTGTCAAGGACTTTGTCGCAGCTTGGACCAAGGTGTCGGAGCTGGACCGATTTGAGTAAAGAACGAACTTGAATTCTTTTATGAAGCCTTGTTTTGAGATAATCTAGGAAAGTAGCCTTACATGCTATGTCCATAGTTCGACATGCTTAATATCGTGACTTGGTTCCCGTGCCCTTTCTTGTATCACCATTTTCGAGTATTGTGAGATGTATCATTGTTGTATTCTTCGATGCCCAGTCCCTTACCAACGGTCTTGTCGGCCAACCTCCCTACCATATCGCCATATCATATCACCATGCCCTGTTGTTGCCTGCTTTGTTCATTTCACTCGTTGATTGTCGAAGTACGGTGAACCATTTGTCATATTTATCTTCATCATGGAACTTGCGTGCAAAGCGCGGTGCTATCGGCGTCATCTGTAGGAGTGAGATTGGGAGTGCTTCCTCTGTTCTGGAAGATAGGGCTTGCTCTTGTGCATGCGGCCTAAATTATGAGAGAGGTGCTTCGGGCGTTTTCTTTTATACCAGACAGGTAAGATGTAGGAGCGTCGGACTGATGCTACTCACAGCTGGCTTGGAAGTGATGAATAAGAACCTGTTATTCCTGGGCATCCATCAGTTGGTCACGAAGGCCGAGTTGCACTAGACATGCCCTTTCCACGATTTATGTGTGCTCATTTTTCTAGCTTCCTAGACACATATTGAAATACCTAGCCTTGGCCATTCGTCCTCGGATATGATGGCCTATAGTGCTATGACTACCAATTTTAGAAAGCTGTTTCTTCACACACCTTATCGAGCTACATTTCTCACTTATTGGGGATTTTCCCATGCGGTTTAGGATAAATGCTGCCACTCCCAAGCTAATAGGTCAAGATAGCCGTTGGCAAGTGCTAAGCAGTGTTGAATTTCTGCTCACCACCTGTGCGCACTTGATCAGAGATTCTAGCTTGCGCGCTGTTGGTCACACGCCTTCGCAACTCCTCTTCACCTCTCTTTTACTCTTCGCCTTTGCGTGGTTTTCTAACACAGACAGCGTAACCGGATGAAATTCCTTGCTCTGCATCACCTGTTTCCTACTTCCCCAGCATTCTCGACTTCGACTTCTCCTGCAGTTATCAATCGCTGCTGCCCTTAGATCTTGCAAGCTTTGTTGCCTCGCTCCCACAGGCAGATCGTATGGCAATCTACGACGTTCTTAGAGTTCTCATCTGAAATTTGAGTCACTTTTCAGCGAAGGTCGTCTAATATTTCGCCGCTAGGCACATTTCATTCAAGAGAAGTCCTTACACATATAACCTGTTGTTCTGCCATCCCCGATAGGCTATATGATTCTGTGTAGCCTCCATTCCCTCATCAATTCGATATTGCCGGCATCAGAACGCAGCCATGCCTACCAGGTCTTCCGCAGAACCCACATCACCCTTGGAAACGACGACTGTTGCTTCTAGGCCTGCCGACAAAAACAGTTCGCTGAAGCGTCATCAAAGCGGCAAAGGTAATCCAGTCAAACCTAACAAAAGACTACGATCGTACGAAAATACTGGAGATGTAGCTTGCGAGGCTCCGACCCAGAAGCCTCCCGCCAGGACCAAGCCATCAGGTCCCCCTACAAGTCAGACACTCACTGGTGAATCTCAGCAGGCCCCTATTCTCAGGCAGAACCAAGCCAAGCATGAAGAAGAGCATGATCCTAGTGTGGAGGTCGAGACAGAAGAGGCGGGCGACTCTGATGGCGAGCCCATGAAGCTGCATACTAGCCGTATGCAAGGTCAAAAGGTCGATCACCCGGTCAGGAAGGATCGACATAAAACCAAGGCGGCCCCTCGCTGCCGAAAACCAAAGGCGCCTCTTCCACCCGGCTATTCCTGGCCCAAGCCACCCCCTGGCGGGTCAGTCATCTGGCAGAACCGCGCGGCCAAAGTCTACGAGGAGATCCACACGCTAATAAATCAAGAGGAGAGGGTGCAGTTCATGGAGTTGCTTCCGTATCTTGTGCACACCCCCGCCAGCTCCAAGGCGGTCAAGAATCATCCACTCGCCGTTCGATACGGAATAGAGAACAAGAGGCAGTTCTTGATGATTGTTTTTCTGTGCATTATCTACGAACACGAGAAGCTGGTCGCGTCATGGGGGGTGAAGAGGTGGTTGAAGAACGATTTTCCCGACTGGAATCTGAAGGAGACGCTTCTGCCGCCAAACGTGGGAGATATACCGCGGCACAAGGAAGATCAGCCGCTGGGAAGCATCCAAGGCAACTACCATACCGCTGTTGCAGATCATTCCAATATTGAATCTGCTCTTTTGGCGGATGGACAGCAGCCTGTGAGCCATGACTCTACTCCAATCAATACGAACCCGTCATGTGGCTCTATAGTTGAAGACGACCCTTCCGGCGACCCTACTGAAGCAGCCCATACAGCGGAAGAGACCGAGGTGGGTTGGAAGCCTGAGGCGGCTCTCTGGAAACAGAAGATTGAGTCTCGTCTGGACGACCATGAAGCTGCCGTTAGCTCGAGGCTTAAGGGACTTCAGGTTAAGATTGATTCTCTTACCACCCACATGGACGAAACTCAGACAAGAGAAACTGTGCTCCCATCAGATGATGACCCCATGCAGGAGCCCAAGTCCTTGTTCGAGGATATACTCGCTACTTGCAAAGCACTCACGAACCAGGCGGACGATTTACAGCGCGACCGATACCCAGAGTACGGGCCACTCCGTCAAAAGGTTGTCGAACTTCGGCGGTGGATGGATGACAACGCCCAGGAAAGCGACGGTGCGCTGGGAGAGCTTTGGGACCGTGTGAGTATGCTGCAAGCTTCTCTGCAGTTGCTCGAAGAACAGTACAGAGGCAGCAACCGGGCTGCTGATGATCCAGATGCTCGGCTGGGAGTGACCGAGAGCCGGCTGGACAGACTCTGGGCAGGGTGGCGGCGTTGGTTTGGAGTCCGGTGAGCAGTATCTTGATAGCACCGTCGATGGTATGTAAGTGATGCAAATAAGTCGCGGAAGATGTGGCGGCTGCTGTTGCTGAGGGTCTGCGTTATTACAACTTGGTGAGAGGGTGGCAACATGTCGATCCGAACATGCTTGATGCACTGCACAGGACTTGATTCGGACTGGAATTCCACTCGTTTCTTTTCAAAACTGCAATGGCTTTCATACGATGATTTCGCATATGATTCATCGAGATTATACCTTTCCTATTACAAACTCCATAGCATTCATCTTCCGCTACGTAGACTGTGGCAACAAGACCAGACTTCAGGAGTCAGGGAAGACCTTACAACATCAGAAAATCCCCGGTAAAAATCTTGCCGTGGCTTTATGCCAGAGTTCCCATTCCTTGCCAAACTTTGCGTGGAGCATCCGCTCCTCTTCCTTGACTCGGGTCCAAATCAGCACGCCGAGCGCTGAGAATCCCAAGGGCACGAACAACCATGCCATGAACTGCAGTACACGGAATCCTTGGGGCCCTGCCCATGTGCTCATGGCGCCGTCCGTCCTGCAGAGCAGCATGCCATTGCACGAAGCCAGGATCGCGATGCCGAGATAGCTGGGGTGCTGGACGTAGCGGTAGATGCCGGTTGTGGTTAGGCGGTCTGGCTCCGCTAGGGCAAAGGTGAAGTTCTTGCCAAGCGATGCGTATGAGACGAGGCGCAGCGGGATGCCGGCGCAAACGATGAGTCCCAAGGGAATAGTGGTGGTCGATGACCAGGTGATGACATTGGCGTTCAAGCCATTCTGAGGACCGTAGCGGAGGATGTTGGGAGGGATGGAGGGGTAGAGAAACGCGAGGCTGGCGGTTTGCAGGGCGAGAAGGCCAATGGGAGCCAGGCAGATCTTGGTGGAATGCTCGTGGGCAAGGTAGAGTCCACGGACCGAGTCGCTCGTGGATGCAGAGTTGGTCTTGGGGTTAGGGTTCGGGGGAGAGAGGGCGACGTAGGTGCCAAAGGTCGAGGCGAGGATCGTGGCCGCCAGCGATGCTTGAGCGAATGACATGGCGAGCGATGCTGCAGCGACGGGGTCCCGTGATGCTTCGAGATATTTCACCCTACGTTAATTCGTACCTTTGATGGAGTGGCAATGACGTAGCAATGACCAATGTGCAGCCTTTGGATTGCCTCCGAGGAAATGCAGACTTGGCAAGCGTATTCGCAGCTGGAATGGCGTTCCAATACGAAAGACCTAAAAGCCCAGGAGAAATAGGCTGAGGATGAGTCGTGAGAAACCGTCCAACCGCGATCCTCTGGACGTTATCTCAGTTGTCTCACAAGTACAACCCTGTGACTCGTGACCTACCAAACACGTAGCAGCCAGTAGCCATTGAGCAATGACCTGCAGGAAACCCGTTGGCCAATGACACCAGACGGAGCTCGGCGCTGGTTATTCCGGAGCCAAGGCGCATGACGGACGCTGGTGGATATGGTGATGCAAGACAAGGGATAGGACGAGGGCGGGGAAGGGGCCCAGGCATTGATGCATTGATGGCGGCGGTTTCATGTGATGTATTTTCGTCTCGTGACGACTAGAGGGACATGAGGCGAATTAGGGTGCATCACCAGACCACGGCTGATTATACCTGTGTCTTTTCGCCGTGATCGACTTGCTGAACTTACTTTATAGCAAAGACCATCACCATCGGTGCCTTTTTTTGTACAGTACGGGTTTTGCTACAAGTATCCAAAGTCTTATACACGAGTTAAATAGAATCTGCACAAACTGTAGACGCCTGGTCCCCTGGGTATTTTTACAAAATCAACGGCATGTTCCGCGCGCGGTCGAAGTCCCTTTTCTGCTTTCGTTTCCGTGATTTGCCAAACTCCTATTTTCATTGCTCGTTCATGACCGCCATCTATCGCACCTCGATCTCCGTCGTGCGCAGAATGCCCTTGCCGTTGGTGTCCTGGAGGATCATCTCCTCGCTACCCGACCGCTCGCCCTTGTCGTATATGGTCATGGCATGACCGCCCTGGACGGTGGTCTGGATCGTCTTCTTGCGGTCGTAGTCGGACGGGGTGTCCATCATCTCGAAACCGTCCTCCTCGTTCAGGGTGCCCGGGTGCTGCGAGGGGCGGTTGGAGCGCATCGGGCCGGACATGACGCCGCCGGCGCCGGCGCCGAGGCCGCGCGACTTGCTGCCGTAGTAGTCGCCGTAATACTTGTCGCGGCTCGACAGCTTGAGGGCTTTACCGAGCAGCGGTCGCAGAGTCGGGCAGCAGGCGACGATGATGCCCAGGTTGAACTGCAGGAAGCCCCAGAATTGGATGCTGTACTCGAACTGGGCGTCAGGCGTGATGGGCAGCGCGATCTGGTAGATGGCCTTGACGACGCCCATGCCCACCGTGACCCAGCCCAGACTCATGATGACGATGAGGTAGATGCGGGTTCGGAGCTTCATGTTGAGGTTGTAGATGATGGGGATGGGGAGGGTTGCGCAGATGACATCGGTGGTCATGTTGAAGGCTGCGCTTTGTCAGTCTCGTTCGAGATCTCCTAGGTAGACGAGGCAACGGGCAGGTCCGCGAGATATCACTTACCAGTATTCATGAGGGAAAAGGCAACAAAGAGATCCTGGGGGTAGCACTGGGCGCCCGGGATCGTTCTGTTCCAGCTGCCAGCCATCGGCCTGCAATGAAAGAAGAACGAGCACATGGCCACGATGGTGTATGAAATAATGAAGCCTAACGGTAGCAAATCAGAACCGTGAATTGAACAAAACTCTTTCCCCGGGCTACATACCGATGACTCCCCAGAGCGTCCACGAGTACCACTTGGAGCGGCTGAGGCGGATCAAAGACAGCGCGATGGAGATCTTGAGGATACTGTAGGCGATGATGGGCGCCGTGAGCGAGTAGACCCAACTGTACCGACGGAACTGTAGAAACGTTGCCATGTCGACTGTCTGACGATGACGTCCAAGGCCGTAATTCCCCATTAATATAAAGCATATCATGGCGCCCACTGCTCCGACCTAAACCCAGCAAATCATTCCGACGTTAGGGACCGTCCAAACAACCAACAACTGACAGCAGAAGGAGGGCTCGTGCTTACCGTGGCCAGCAGCATAAAGGCATCATCAAGCTTGGGCGCCTTGATGATGACGAAGCGCGTGTACATGCGGACGCCCACAAAGATGAGGGCCAGGATGTGGAAGGTCGCCGAGACGCCCAAGATGCGAGCCAGGTTGGACTCGGCCTCTTGCTCGGGCGTCAACTCGGGCAACGTGGCCGGCGAAGACATGCCTGGTTGGTCAGAGCGTCTCTCCTTTGGATCGGTCAAAAGGCGGATTACGTCGATAACAGGCCGGCTGCCGAAGCAAGAGTTATGCAGAGTTGTCGAAGGGACGAGATTCTCACTGCCAATGCGACCTTGGGATCCACGGGCTTGGGTTGCTTCGGAGGAAGGAGATCGGAATGGGACGGAGGACCCTCACACAGGGGCCGCTGCTGTGTCGATTGGGGAGGACGAGTGGTGAGAAGAGGATGGTGAAGGGGACAGGAGGGGCCACCGGGTACGACGTGCGACGATCATACGCAAGGGAAAGAAGCTCGAGGGCAAAGATATATACCAAAGCCCATCTGCCGATTTCACCTGAAGCCGTCGCTAGGGTATCGCAATCGAGAACCGATTCGGACTCCCAGAACTTTCCGCGTAAATACCTTGTTAAGCGAGCGTCTATGCTCGCTGGCCCAAACTCTCACCCCTTTTTTTTTTTTTTTTCAGCGTGGCTTGCCAGATTCGGTACGACGGTTCGCGTTTCCCTCCCGCCAATTTCGAAGAAACGAGGGGAGGACGGTAAGAAGAAGAAGGTGCAGGAGAAAGAGGAAGGGGGGGTGGTAAACATGGGTTTGATGTGCCTGTCGGAAGATAAACCCAAGTTCCCCTAACCAATGGTCCTCTCCGTCCTGCCTCTCCCGTTCGCTGTGGCTTGCGGCAGAGGTAGTTTAGTTTGACGGCGGATGCAAGGGGAATTCCCCGAGGGCCCCAAGGGAAGCAGCAACGGCCTGTGTTTCTCCTTGCCCAGCGTTTTTTTCGCAGACGCTGTCCAGCAGGAGTCTATGATGCTATGGAAGAGGGCGGGGGGAAACCCAGCAAACTGTATGCATTATGGAGGTGGGCGTTACATGGTCTCTCATGGAACTTCGGAAGGGCTGCAAAGATTCCTTGCTAGACCCGAGGCCCTGGGAAGGGGATGGGAATGGGTGGGACTGGGGTTGAAGTCGGGCCAATGCAGGACGCAGGTCCAGTGCAGCACCGTGGGTGAAACTGTGCGTGGTGCCCTGGCAGGACAGTGTGTGGGAAGTGTTTCCTTACTGGGATCCTATGCTGCCGGGGGTTGATTGGGTTCTGCCGGTGGAGAGACTGGCCGCATGAAGTCAAGGGGGCGAGTAATGGCCAAGCCCTCCTACTCCGTAGTGTTTACGCACACCATTTTATCCAATTCAGCAGCAGCCAGAACCCCCCTCCCTCTAACGTTGAGCAAGTTTTCCCACATCATGAAGTACGTCGTTGACGCTCATCGCTAGCTGTCACCCGCTGGTGCTTCTATAGTTCCGCCCTAAACCGCGATTCCCGTCCATCCCCCCCAACTGCCGCCGCCGCCGTTCCCCTTCACTAGCAGGCAGAGCTGGGAGGGGCTCGGTGCACCGACAGTGGGCCGAAGCCGCCAGCCCGGCCGGGGTCTCGCGCCACAGTGCCGTGTCTAGCTGCGACCGAGCTAGGCCGAAAGGCTCGATAGTGCCGCTGCGTCGGGGTCGCAGCCCCTGTACCGCGTTACGCGAAGGAAGCGGAGAAAGCGAGACCTGCGCCGGGGGGCGGCCAGGTCAGGAATGTAAATGTGGTGAGGCGAGCGAAGAGGGAAGGGGGGGGGAAAGGCCGGCCCTGTGGCTCTAGTTCATTTCTCTTCAGCGGGCAAGGGTCCGCCACGCTTTCGGCAATTGACGAGACGATCCTTTAAACCTTTTTTGCAAAGAGCAACTCCCGCAGGGGCCGTTGGTTGCCGCCCCAATCATACGTGGAATCGCCCTGCTGGGCGGCCCCCCCCCCCTCCCCTGCACCGGTGGAAGATTGAGGTGGGATCGGGCCGGTCAGGGAGCACCCGGCATGGCGTCTTCGCCGCGCCCGCGATCCCCCTTCGATGAACTGCTGTTGCTGACTGAATCGGGGCCTTGTTTGATGATGGTCTTGGCCATGCGTGCTTGGGGGAAGACGGGCTTACGTTCATGTAGTGGTGCAAATATGCCTTGCTTGCATGCGGCCATCTAACATGTATGGCGTCTAAATTGCACGATGTCCTGGCCTGGTCCCTCGTCCGCAACTAAGCTATACCGTAACCGTAAACACCTGCGAGGCTCTAAGGTCTTTAGCCTGTCG
>KL659845.1:0-30459 GCA_000732775.1 Stachybotrys chlorohalonatus IBT 40285 | reverse complement strand
CTGGTCCATCACGTTTGCTTGCTTTATTTTTTTATTGTTTTTTTCCCGCACCGCATTCCGTCCTGTCGTGATCTGCCATGAGTCCTGGGGGATCATCAAGGTGTTATCGTGGCTGACGACTCTATCTCGACAAGCAAACCACGTTGCCTCGCCACGCCCACTCACACCTCGGCAAGCGGCTTCCCACCCAAACCCTTGGGCAGCACCGGCCATATGGCTCAAGAAGGAAGCCCAACCCTGCGGCGGCGGTTTGCCCAAAGTCGGCTCATATCTCCTGTCAAATCGTATTCCGGACTATGAAATGTGTCTGTTGGTTGTAGGCAAAAAACCCCCCCCAAAAAAAAAGCTGGGCAAATATAGTTCCTGCATGATAAGCAGGGTCTCGCTCTTCTCGTACCCACTGCTTCTCCTCTTCGCTGCATGAAGGGCCCCTCTCGTCGTCTCCTCTGGCCCGTGGCTTTTATTTCCGGCCCCTTGTTGGTTCTCGATATGGCACGTTGCCTTGTCGTTCCTTGGGGGTGGCGTGGCCCGTTGCCTCGTGGTTTGCGAGATTCCAGAAGGCTTCCTGGGCTGAGAGAGCCCTTTCCTTGCCCTTTGCCCTCCCTCCCTCCCCCCCTCCCACTCGGTGGTCCCATCTACCGATGTCCATCTATTGAAACTATTTGCCTTGGAACTCCATTTCAAAAGGCATTATCGAATTCACTGGGTCTTGGCCACAACCGCGCCATCGTCCAGCGTCGCAGCCCGGCACCTGAGCACTGCACATCAACACCTTGACGCCATTATATATGACAGCCTGAAGCGGCCCTTCTTCCCCCATTCTCCTCCGTTCCGCAGCAGCAGCCCAGACAAGCTTCCCACGCGGCCAGACAAAAAGCGTTCTAGCTCTTTACGTCTGTTAATACCACCCTAACCCGCCCGCTCTGCACATCCCATCTGCCGTTCCCCCCGCAGACCACCCACCGGCTTGCCTCGACAAGGAACGAAGAAGACATCCGAACTCTCTCTTCATTCCTTCATACCCTCAAGTCGCAGCCATGCACTTCTCTAGCTTCCTTGTGGCGTTAGGCCTATCCGCCGCCTCAGTCTCCGCTGCCCCCAGTGCGCGCGGCACCGAGGAGGCCGATTCCCTCATGCGGGCCTTCAACGAGGAGGTCGTCACGACCCTCAAGGCCGAGGAGGAGTCTGGCGGTGCTGAAAAGCGCTCGCCCGGGTCGTGCAACATCTTCAACGCTGAAGTTCGCAGGGACTGGTAAGTTTCTCTCTTCTGAGTCTTCCCTCCGCTCTCGCTTCCCACCTTACTTGCCTTTTCCCGTACTCCCTCCCTACCACGTTGGCAAGCGAGGTCAACCAAGATCTGCCGCGGTCAACCCCCGCAATTCTCCCACCATGCCTCGTCGTCGCACCTAATGCTGACACTCAATTCTAGGGCCAGCTTTTCCAAGTGTGAGCGTAAAGCTTACCTTGACTCTGTCCTCTGCCTTCAGCGCCTGCCCGGCAAGTCTGACAGGAACTGGGCCCCCGGCGTCAGAACTCGCTACGACGACTTTGTCGCCATCCACATCCACCTGACTCAGTCGATTCACAGCACTGTAGGTTGCCTTGGAGGACACAAAAGCCATTGCAAACGACTAACAGGACCTGATAGGGCAACTTCCTGACGTGGCACCGTTACTTCGTCTGGGCCTACGAGCAGGCTCTGAAGAACGAGTGCGGCTACAAGGGCGCACAACCCGTAAGTCCAGCCGCCATCCTGTCCTGCATTTTTCCATCTGTTCCCCACGGGACCAGCACAGACGGTCGATCCCCAGCACCAAGTCACTAACATGATCATCGCTATTAGTACTGGAACTGGTTCGCCAACACCGACAACGTCTATGCTTCCCCGCTTTACGATGGAAGCGACACCAGCTTCGGTGGCGACGGCGAGTTCTTTGCTCACAACGGTTCCCTCGCTGCCACCGGTGCTGTCCACTTCCCGTCCGGCAGGGGCGGCGGCTGCATCCAGAGCGGTCCCTTCAAGGAGTAAGTCCATGCCCGTTCCTCTCAATATGACAAAGATCGGCATCCGCTAACAGTGTGTCTCTTGCAGCTACGTCGTCAACCTCGGGCCCATTCGTCCCGGTATGCAGGGCCTTGAGCCCTCGCCCACTGGCAACTTGGGCTACAACCCTCACTGCCTGCGCCGTGACCTTACCCAAGAGGCCCTGTCCTACATGACAGCGACCAACCTGCTCAACATCACCGTCGGCGCCGCCTCTGGCAGCATCTCTCTGTTCCAGAACGAGCTGCAGGGTCGCTTCGGCGACGCCTTTGCCGGCATGCACTCGGCCGGCCACTACGTCGCCGGCGGTGACGGCAGCGATGTCTTTGCCTCTGTCACCGAGCCCACTTTCTTCCTGCACCATGCCATGGTCGACCGCCTCTACTGGGTCTGGCAGGTACTGCACCGTCCCATCGCCAACACCATTGCTGGCACCATCACCATCGCCAACAGGCCCCCAAGCCGTGACGCCGTCGTCGACGATATCCTGAACATCGGCGTCATAGGACCCAACATCACCATCCGTGAAGCTTTTGATACCCTCGGCGGACCCTTCTGCTACATTTACCTGTAGAAATGGAGCTGCTGTGATGATTATGTTTACCCTTGTATATACCAGAAGCCCCGTACCCGTTCATTTGGCGGCTTGGGGCATTCTGCTTGCGCATCATGCCAGCGTTTTTGGAGATGTGATGATGATTGGAGGATTTTCTTGGTAGATATTACACATTTGGTACGCCAAACACAATCACATAGATTAATTACACTTTACGACCCAAATTGGAGCCTCTATGATAATGAGATGAAGAAATGAGACGTTTTTGAATCTGAGGGTTCTGTTGGAACTATAGGCCTAAAGACTTGTTATTCTGTCCCAATCATTGAGGATTGGTTTTGTCTTGCTGAAAATTTATGTTGGACTTCCCATCTCATGCCATGTTCGTCAACACGAGTCCATAAAACGACGGGTTTCCTAGTAGAACACTTCACAGCCCCTCATGGAATTTGAATACGATTTGCTACTAACAAGCCGAGTCTCACAATGTTATCATACAGGGACATCAGACAGCGCCCGTCAGTTCTCCTCAAGCATGGCTAGACTGAAGCAAGCTGAGTTGTAGGGTAGCACACCATGTTGTCGACAGCGCTTCAACAACTGAGGGTTTTTATGGACGACCCGCAGCGATCCGACCCTACCGGCAAATCCACAACCAACAGCCGGGATCCTCAATCGCGTTTGCCTGCTAATTCAAGCTCTTCCGAACTGAGTGGGCTGCCTGGACCCCTGCCCAGCAGAACCCTTGGTTAGGATGGGGTACCCTGGCCTGGCCCTGAACGAGGACTCCATTGTGTGGATCGAAGCCCCTGCTACCTCCACATTGGTCAACCCCGGACAGGCTGATTCGCCGATGTTGTTTTGCCGTCCTATGGCTGGAATTCGCTTCGGTAGCAGCGCGGCAGAACCGCTGTCACGGGAAGCGAGGATAAACTCCTGGCCCATGGGCAAGTTTTGAAGAGCTGAAAAGATTATGATGCTCACGAGGACACGAGGCTGTTCTTCAGCTCACAGATTAGCGAACTATCTGGGAGGGCTGAGCCTTGGCTGCAGCCCCAACGCATGCACGATGCACATAGTAGATCACTATTTTATCCACTGCGTCCAAATGTCATGAAATTTCTTCACTCTCATGCAGGAGGTTCCACGGAGTTCGCATAACCCCTGCTGAATCCGCACTCAGTCTCATCGAGGTAGGGGGGACGCTGCATGCGCAATGTGGCCGTGCTTACTCTCCGGCGCCAGTGCGCCAAGCGACCGACGGGGCAGCAGACGAGATGATGCAGCCCAGGGCTCATGATGGAAGCATTTCACGTGGGTTTCAGCCACTGTCTTTCGCTTCGTAGCCGATGATCTCATGGCGTCAAGAGAGGAGGCGCATGGGCCATGGCGGAGCCAGTTGATCCTCCTGAAGTAAGACGCCACGTGATTGTGCGTGTGACCAGCCAAGGCCGTCCTTCATTTCCGCGAATAGCTTGGGCTGTCTTGTCATCGCGATGGTGGCCTGCGTGGGTAGGAGCAAGGTGTGTGCGTCTGCCGAGAGTGCACGAAACGAGCGAGCCGAGAAACCCGTATCGGTCATGGCTCCCACTAGGGCTCATCCCCACCACAAGGTTGATTACCATCCTGAACAAATCTGGTCCCTTGCCTTCGAGGTTAAGCATCGAAGGACAGTGGATCGTTGATGATCGTTGCTATAATTGAAGCATGTTATGACTATTGGCACAGATATCGAACAGTTTGATTATTATTGTCCGGCCAAGACACGTGCTTAGATCGCGAACGTGGCCGGGATGTCGGCACGCTGCCAAACCCCGAAATAGCTATGTGGGCTTCGTCCTGTCGTGGCATATTCGAACCGAGGTATCAAGAGCCGTGGCTCATTACCGCGGCGCAGGACTTTTCGTATCCAGATTGCCACTACAATCGTCCCTCACCTGAAAATGCCTAGATTTAGTGAGCAATAGTGTTCCTGCCACCGCTCTTTTCCGGCTTCCATACTCGGCGTTGACGCCAATCACTTGGAGAGTGAGTGAACAAACCGGGGCAAGGCCCTGGCCCTGTCTTCAGGTCTTGATAAGACAGGTGATTAAGACTTCTCTTGCTTGCTACTGCGGCTTCAGACTCTTTCTTAACGAGTGGGCCAAGTTAGCATCCGCCCGAACAAGAAATTCTGGCGGTCTCATTCGCATCCATCAAATTTCAAATATGGTATTACATCTATGGTACCAAGCTTGCCAGCGTTATTGTTCATATCAAGCTGGGTTTGACGCCTTCTTCTGGAAGACGTCGGCACATTTTCGTCCTCCATATTGGTATCCATTCAAGGTGACAGGCGGCATATCCTTTCATTCATACAGCCCATCCGCCGCTTTCCCAAATTTTGACAAGCATTGAAGCTCTATCCTCTTTACAAACTCACATCTTTGGTCACATTCACATTCCCCTTACATCGACCGCATTTTTCATCTTTAAACGTCCGTCTTTCGATCCGTATTGCACAGCCAACAATATTGTGAGGACAAATATGAAGAATGACTTCCACCTCACCCTAGTGTCGAGCTCTATTTTGGTTCTTACGCCATCCCCCATCTCTTTTGATAGATAAAAAGCCACATGGGTAATTTGTATACATCGTTGAAAAGGATGCGGATACAGGCTGTCCCGCTGAATCCGCACATGATCTGTCCGCCACTTGCCAGGCTGCCGATCCAAAAACAATATCAATACTATTCCTCTAGAAAAGGAACATGTGATCATGACATTACTTGCCTAAATCGAGAGGTTTTTTTCATTAATTTTTCATATTTTTTATTTTTTATTTTAATTTCCTTTATTAAGAAACTGGGCTTATGCCAACATGTCAGTTGCGATGCGTCGGACCTTAAAAGTTTTATGTGTTTGCCCCTTGACGGATACCGTCGCGGCCAATTACTCCAGAGTTACCCTGCACTCACGGAGCAAACACCATTTACTCGGTCCTCGATGGGGATCAGCTTGTAGTGGGAGCAGTTACTAGAAGATTCTATAATGAACACAAGCTTCACCGTTATTGAAGGTGTTACAGGAAGCGGAACAAATCAAGGCTCAAAACTCATCATTCATAACATTGTGCTAGGGTTTTTGTTGTCATGTCTGTCACTTGGCCGGTCTCGTGATGCTGAAAAGTGGTGGAACCCAAAGCAAAGCATACGAGCTGGGCTACTAAGACCGTGAAATGAACTTTTGGCAATTCCACAGAATACAGGAAGCCCCCATGAATTGAAGCCTCTTTAGACTAACCGTAACAGCCACAGCCACAACATGTGGCAGAATCGAAGCATCTGCGACGACGATTATAGGAATCGAACCAAACTATGGCGACCATGATGATATCTGATCTACAGTATCTTACATTCAGAAGATCACATTGTAATCCACCATCGGCATTATATAGCTGGAGAGATACTGGTGGCGGGGCTCCGTAAATCATACGAATAACAGTACTCATACAAAGTCATTCACTATCTGGTGCAATCCTCGTGAGTCTCACGTGAATCCACATGGAATTACCACCCTTCGATTTCGTGAAACAACCACCATTTCTTCAATGGCTAGTTCGAAGCTTGAGCAAAGAGTTTGTCAGCCTTGTCGACACCGATAGCTGGAGGCCAACCCTTGGTTAGCCGCCTCAAGACGTGTCACATGGGCTGTCGCATAATCTTCCATGTCTTGAAATGTTTATTCACCGTCACTAGGTTTTCTGATCGGCAAATGTAACCTAACACATGCTTGATTTCGGCTTAAGACGTGCTTCAACTATAGGCTCGGTCGATTTCAGCGTCCCATATTCGCGCCTCCTAATGCTTGGTGGCTGACAGATGACCGCTTCTCTCGCATGGAAGGTGGCTTTCAAGCGCCATGATGGCAGAATATTGTATTGAAATCATTTCGTACTTTCCATAGCGGCAAGCTTAAAACATGGCGATGCCTCTGGATGAAGTGCCCGACCGTTGCCGCTTTGAAAAGACAAGGGTTTCTTTTCTTGCATTGAAAAATAGTGGAGTGAAATATGGTGTAAAAAGCACAGAATTCTCCTACGAGACGAGCGAGTTTTTGTCGGAAGTTCTGATTTCGTATTCAACACCATCAGTCAGCAGCCCCTTTGTGCTTCTGCGGCGTATCGACAATGTCGGCTGCCTTGAATTTCATCATTTGGATGATAAAGGTGTCATTGTTTCTGGCATTGTTGCTCATTCTGGCCTTCTTATCCATTCTGGTCGTCAATGTTCTTCTCTTTCTCGACGGCGATTCATTTTCACAGCGTCCTCGCACCAATACAGCCATGTCCCCAAGCAGGATCAGGAGAAGACGCTCGTCGGACGATCCAAGGCGAAAAATTGCTCTGGATACAAGGTTTCTGCCAGCAATTGTGTGGAAACTTTACAGAGGCAAGCAAGATGCGTCGCGCAAACATGCTTCGAGGTCGGCAAGGACGAATCCTTCGGGGACTGTGGCTTACTATGAGTGCAGGTACAGCAACATAATGGATCTGCCAGATGAGATCCTTCTGATGATCATCGACCGAATGCCGCCCATGAGTGTGTATTGCATAAAACGGACCAACAGGACGTTTCGGCGACTCACGACTCTTCGACATTGGGCAACGTCGACGAGTGTTTCGTCGACTTGAAACGACCAGCACTACACTTCAGCATAAGGCCCCCTTGATGCTACGAACGAGGGGTTTACTAGCTTCCATCGCGCGAATCCTCGCATTGTCGAACCTTGAAGTTCATCCCTCTATCATGTAATATGTCTTGGTCATGTCTTGAATCATTTGCTTGTTACTTCCAGTTGGAGGTACACAATAAGTCTGGGGGGGCTTGGAATCTTTGACAAGGATGGATAGTGCGGTTGTGCTATTTAATATCGATTGAAAGAACGTGGCGAACCAGGAAACTTGGACTGGGCTGATTCACATGAGAAACTAGAAAAATGATTTACCTATGGTACACGCCCGTCTGCCAACAGGAGAAGTGCCCTTTCTACCACAAACTCGGCACTGGTCATGCTTCTTAAACATCGTAGAGTGATGCAACTGCGGCTCTCAACAATTCGCTTCATATCGACGAAAATTCACCATCCGCGTCTTACATCCGCATCTGTCCCAAGCCACGCCCCAGCTCTTCGATATTGCGGGCCCGGGTAACACCGTCTACGGGCCTGTGGTCTTGTCCACCAACTGGCGCACGGCACTCTGGGCAACGCGCCTGTTCCATCGGCATGCCGCACTCGCCAATGGTGAAGGGATGCCCGTTCTCACATGTATACCAATGTCCTGTTCCCAAGAATTCCCTTGCCATTGCCGTATATACCGCTCTTATCTCCTCGGCCGTCACTGGTTCATACGCGCCGTTTTTGATCATGTTCTGCACAGTGTCAACCTCATCTCTGAGTACTGCCGTTGACGGGTACTGATCCAACAGAGCTCTGGCCATGTCAACATGGGGCTGAGCTTTTGCTAAGGCTTCGTTCGAGTCGCTTGCTGGTTCTTCCGACTCGGACACCATGGTTTTGAAGTACTGGTAAAAATATATAAGCTGTGCAGAGTAAATATGACCCTGCACCTCCTCTCTTGGGTATTTCGTGTCCTGGGCCAGCTGAGTCATAGCCGCACAGTCGCTTATATGCTTCGATAGGTCCAGCTTCACCTTGGATACCTGTATCTTGCCTGCCTGGCAAAGGCCGAAAATGTCTGCTATGGCAACGATGTCGCACTTGAGCTGCAAAGAAGCAGCTAGCAATTTTCCCTTGACTTGTAGAACGGACTCTTCGAATCGAAACGTCTGCTGCGCTTTGCGTTGTATGTTTGCATGTCGAACGAGATCCGCAACCCGCTGAAACGGCTGCTCATCTTTCGCAACCTGATTTGAATACCGGTTGATCTTAAGCCATAGCAGGATGAGCCCGCGGTAGCGTTCGTTACCGACCGCGTCTTCAAGAATGTGCAGCTGCCGAATACGGGAAGAGGAAGCGCTAAGGATTTGCTTCTGCGCCGTTTTGGCAGAGGCCGGCCTTGAGGTCACGAAGCCTTGTTCCCGAAGCTTCTCCTGCTCGTCCAAGAGATTTCGCCCAAGAACAAGATACATGCCATGCGACCAGGTCATGAACTTCTTCGTGGCTTCGTCGAGCATGGCTCGACGAACGATGCGGCCGTATCGTGCCACGTTGCGAAGGGAGCCGCGGCAGTTGGGGCAGGTTCTGACTCCAGTGGTGTCCATAGAGAAGGGCTCTGAGGCGCTTCGAATGGCGACGGGGAGATCGTTGTCCAGGTCGTAGTGTGCTTTCATGTCCATCTGGCCGTCCATGGAGGAGACAGTGAGGAAGTGGCCACAGTCAGGGAAGATGCAGGGCTCTTCGTCAAGGTCAATTTCTCGATACTCTTTCATCTCCAAAAAGTCCACCACTGCACCCTTGACTTGATCGGATCCACAGTCCTGGCAAAATTTGGCATTAGGACACGGCTCGCCACATAATGAGGGACCTAGTATTGTTAGCCAAGTCTGATAGCTAGGTATACGAACTCACACTGATGCCCGCACGTCAACATCTGCTGACACCGCTTCGAGCAAGGCACCCAGTCGCAGGGCGCAGCACAAGGCATCGAACATGCAGTGTGTGGACATTTGGAGCAACAGTTCTGCTCCGCGCAAGGCGCACAGGGTTCATGACACGGTCTGCCACACTTCGAGTGCCCGCACCGAGACTCGCAGGGCGCAGTGCACGGCGGACACGGTTTCTCGCCATGGCACGACGCGGAGCAAGAATGGGGGCAGTTTGTGTGCTTCCTGCCACAGGTCTCCTCACATATTCCGTGAATTTGGGCTGTAATGTCGTCGCCCTGCCGAGTGTTGCACTTGAAGCAAAGGCTTTTGCATGCGTGGCCACAAGGGCGAACGCGCCGACACTCAGCTTCGCAGCTATAGGTCTTGGCCGTGACGTCTCGATGGCATGGTTCCTTGACTTGGTGCTTGCAACCCGGTACGGTGCGGGTGACCATCACAGTGCATTGTACAGAGGATGGGCTCTGTGCTTGCCAGCACTTAGGAGAAGCAAGATGATGCCCGCATGATAGAGAGATCGCAGCCCCTTTCAGAACGACTGTGCACTTCTGACGACACGGGTCGCTGCATTTGTAAGGACAAGGGTGTTCACAGCCCTTCATCGGTCGAGGGCAGTCCTCGAGGCATCTGACTGCGTTATGTAAAACGTCGGAGTGACACCTACCCCGACAGGAGTGGCCGCACAGGAGTCGTTTGTCACATCGCTCGTTGCACCCACTCTCTGGCGAGAATCGAAGAAAATGGTCAGGCTGAGACACCCTTATCTGGACGTCTGGATGCCGTGGGCACTGCAGCTGCAACGCGTCTCCAAAGTAGCCTTGGCTTTTGAGCACCTTGATCACGTCCGCCCACATAGGGACTCCCAAGCATGTGTTCGAATTACCAATGATGTACATGCCATGCTTTGCGCGAGACAGAAGGACGTTGATGCGGTTGGACGTGCTTAAGAAGCCGCATTTTCCTTGAGGGTTGCTTCGCACTAGCGAAATGACGACGACGCTCGCTTCCTCACCCTGGAAGTTGTCGACTGTGGCTATCCGGAGGCTGTTGAGCAAGGTGGACTTGCTCACTGGGACACCCGGGGCCTTCAGCGGTTCTGCGTCGTCGGCCTCGAGCGCCTCCAAATCGGCGAGATCACGGTCGTTGACGGAAATCTCAAACATGGATTCCATTCGTCGCCGCAGCCTTTGCAGCTGACCTAGGTACGGCGTGATGACCGCAATGTCGCTCTGCGCATACACTCCTTGCCGAACAAGGTGGGTGACCAAAGCCGTAGTCATTTCAACCTCGAAATTATTTGAATGCGAGGTGCTGATGGGATCGTTGCTCTCGGCAGCACCTTCAAGGTTCTCGTGATGCAGCCAGAACAAGCGATCCCGCATGCCCGTGACTTGTGGATATTCCAAAACATTCGGACCATCCTGGAGTGAAGGGTACAGTGTTGACCTGATGAGAGTAGAAATGGATGGGTGCATTCGTCGCTGGGTTTCAAGTGTGTCGAACGGTAGTTGAGGTAGGTTGTCGTGCGGCGGACGGACAAGCCTTTCAAAGAGGGACATGTCGAGCGAGAACTGCTCACCGCGTGGGTTCGTGCTTTGGAGCTCGTAGTTTTGAATCTGAGGACGCAGTTGTAAATGATCACCAATCAAAATGGCATGCTCGAGAGACGGTATCAGCGCTGTGAGGATATGGGCTTCGAGAACCTCGCCTGCCTCTTCACAGAGGAGGACTTTGCAGCGCAGTTTCCGCAAGACCTTGGCGTTCCGCGCGAGACCTGTCGTCGTTGCTCCGATAACGTCGGCCTGCTGGAGGCAGCGAAGATCAACCTCCCCGTATACACAATTCTGCTCGGCCCGCGCCTTCTCGTAGTCCTCGTAGGCGCTGATGATATCACTGCTGATCGAGTTCTGGATATCTTGGATCCAATGGCGGTACATTTGACTTCTTTCCAGATGCGTCATGCTCAAGACGTGGACGCTCTGCAAAGCTTCGGGTCGGCGGACATGGGTTTCAGTGCGAGAGCCCTCACGAAGCCACCCCTCGACGATTTTGTCCCTCCCTCGAACTGTAACCCAGCCATCCTCCTGCTTCCCAAACAGCTGAGCGTGATGCAATGGGCTTTCTTCTTCGAGATACTTCTCAAGTGCTGTCCAGGAATCTGATTTCGCAAGCGTAGCTAAATATTCATTCTGTTTTTCGACAGTGTCATTCATCAGCACGTAAGCATTATGGCGGGCCGCTCCTTCCAGCTTGGTCAGTTCCTGGTTCTTGGAGATGAAGCGGAGGTTGAGTCCTTGCAGCCTCTCTGACTTGGAACGCGAGCCAATGCGTACGATTCTCTTCGTCGCATGATCTAGTATGTGCTCTAGAAGCTGATCAAGGGCATGGTTGGTATAGCAGACGCACAGGATAGGTCCGAGACCAGCCTTGGTATTGTTTGCTAAGAGCACCTTGATGATCTGCTCTCCGGTGTAACTCTTTCCGGTGCCTGGTGGCCCTTGGATGAGTGAAAACTCCCTGTTCATTGTGTTCAGAAGCGCGCTGGACTGCGTCAAATCGAGAGTCGAACGAGCCGAGAGGTCCTCAGGTTCAAGAGGGGATCGTGAAGAGGTTTTCATTCCTCCCATGTCCTTCTCTTTCGCAATGCATCTCAAGTCAAACTCGAACCCTGGCCGTTGTGTATACGGGGCCGGGGTAATATCTGACACTTGAAGAGGCTCTTCTGGAGCAAGAATATGGCTGAACGGAATGTCTGTCTTTCGATACATTTCTTGGAGCGACTCCAGAACGGGCTTGAATGAGGCAAGCAGGACCCCTGGGAATTCGACCAGGTATTTACGTGGTGATGAGCCGAAGCTGCGGTACCAACGCAGCAAGCTCTTGATATCACGCTTCCCAGGTTCGATGAGCTGCAAGTTGACGTAGAGGAATTCTGGGTCCTCGGCGAGCGTCGTCACTTCCTTTTCTTGACCTTGGTGTTCTTCGCCGGTCATCTTGGGCCGCGCTCGCGTGTCGTCGACGGTCCGCTTGGTTGACTCGGCCACCTCGAAGAAAAGGACTGAGCCGCTAACATCGAGCACACAAACAACGGCTCCGGTTTGTAGGTATCGGCAGTGCATCCACCAGTCCTTCCGCTCCCGCAGATTCATTTCCCGAACGGTGGCTGGCTGGCTGCAGCGAACGGTGACCTCTAGCCCGCTGTGACGGGTGAAATCCATAGTGACGGGATGAGCGAAGTCATAGGTAAATGTGCCAACTTTATTCTTGGAGCGCCTTACTTGTTCCTCCGACTTTTGGATCCGCTCGAGGGTCTCGCGGACCGTATCGCGAAGCTGGCCGACGGTGTCCTCGCGCAGCAGGCGGAACTCGCGGTCAAGACGGCCTCTCATCCCCTGGATGTGCCACTGCGACGGATTGGTCGTGGGAAGGTATTCTGCTCGAAGGGACCTGACCTCTGCTTGCGTGGGTAGGATTGCGATCCGATGGATCTCGGCAAAGTCGTTGTCATGACGAGGGCCTTGTGCAGACAAATGGCCGGGGAAGTCTTTGCGTAGGACGAAGTCTTCGCGGGGGACAGGGGTGACCTGGAGATTCTGGGCTGATACAATAGCCTCACCGACTCGGAGGCGACGCTGTATGTACTCGATGTACTTGGCTGACTGTAAACGAGCAAAGTCCTCGTTGGGCTGCGACGCCGACTTGTCCTCCAGAAACTCGGTGAAGCCGGCAACGATCTTGGAGAAGTGATCGTTGACAATGTTTGTTGAGTTGCAATCCATGATCTTGGTCAAGACGGCCAGGGATAATTCAATGACTTCTATACGGGATGATGTGAGGGAAATCAACGGCACCGGTGGCCAGTATCTGATCAGATGGTGTATGCAGGCAAAGAGCCTGGCCATGCGGCCACCGCCCACGCCGAGCAGGTAGTTGAAGAGTGCGGCAACCTCCTGCTCCAGGACGGCCGAATCGACAACGCGGGGGTGGGTGAGGAGCTGGAAGAGCGGCTTCGCCTCCTTGTCCCAGAAGGACAGGCAATTTCCACGGCTCTGCGCTTCCAGTGCGTGTTGGTCAGCCATTTTCCCGATGAATCCGAGGCCCGAATCGCTGCAGAGTCTCTTGATGACATCTTGGGCAGCGCCGACGTCGCCCTCCATGAGCTCAAGGCCCAGCTGGAAGACGCGGGCAGTAGCATCTGTCGATTGGCGCGTGAACGGCGATAGCGCCGCGCGATCTAGCAGTCTCTTCCATTCCAGAAAATTGCCATCACGAGGGTGCTTGAAATCGCCCTGGGGCTTTTCCGCGCGCGAGAAGGTCGATCGGCTCGGTGCGGTGTCGTGGGAGAATTTGCAAATGGCGCCGTATCTACATGTGCCTTTTTGGAAGTGGAAGCATGGCTTCGATGTGCCCGGCCAGGCGCCGCGGCCTCTGTTTTTGTCTCAGTCAGCAAGAGTTACTGTAAGAGGAGATGAAGGAGGGGAGTTGTTCTTACATGTCTCTCGCCATGGATCGCGACTTGGGGTGGTGGCTAATTCGTAAAAGGACGAGGCTTCAACCGTGTCGGCGAGGAATGGAGGGAGGGAAGTTGTTGGCCGCGATGATTGAGGGGTAGGGATCCTTCAGGTAGGTCATTAGGCATCAGGCAGATAGCATACGAATTGTTTGTGATTGGCAGTTGGCAGGCAGTGGACGGCCTCCCGCATGAGCTCAGCCTCGTGCCTGCATGGCTGGATGCTACTCTAGCAGATGTGCTGCTAAGCCTCGCTGATCAAACATGGTCGATGAGATTTTGATCTACGTCAAATCGTGAGGCTTGATGGAGAGGTTCTTGCTTCCCCTAACTGTGAATTTGATGCGATTTGAAGCGTGTTAGAGACTGGAGTGTGCCTCACAACGTAGCAAGAGGTGCAGCTACCGCGTCGAAGTGGTTTTATATAACCTCCAGCACCCGAATGACTTGCTTAAAGTTGACAGGTTTATAGCAAAAGTTGTACACAGCGCGTCCTGGCACCCAAAGTCTTTATATCAACTACATGGCAATATGGCTTCACTTGTCATGACTCGTTTGTTATTGGCATCCAATCCACCAATCCCAACCAAATGCTTCGCCGTGGCCAACGCTCTCACTGCCGCGGTCGCATAGTGAAAACACAGTAAACGGGAACGCAATAAATAGTTGCCACCGAGTTTGCGGTGCATACGGTTCGCCCAGCGCCACAATTGACTCCCGTCAGTGCTGTGTAGGACTGCGCCGAGTTGATGGCGTCGGCCTGCCTATATGTGGGGTGCCTGTTTGCCGAAAGCTCACTCTCTATTATCTGAGTTGTGGTTTGACTGCCACTATGGATGCAGTCTGGGTCCCGTATAGAAGTCCTGGAGCCCCTCTGTCGGCACACCGGACCGATCGGTATGTGGTATGGGATTGTAATACCATAGCCCGCAACCACCCTCATCGTCCGTCACACCGTGTGAGATGCCCCCCATCGTCCCACTCCAGCGATGCAAGAACAGGGGTTATGCCGGTGGGGTAGGGAGTGCTTGTTTTGGCAACAGCTTGGTCGTTTGCAGTGCAGGTTGGCCGGGTATAGTAGCTGTTTCTGGTACGATAGACCCGGGCAGCATTCAGTTAGAGTTTGGGTCTTCCAACTATACCGGGTCGTATGAATTGAGCACGGTGGCTCCGGGCAAGTCATGCGGAGTGCCGGTGGTGCAGGAGGTGTCATTAACGTGGAAAGACTGCCAGAGTGGGCAAGTCCTGATATGATGGGCTTCTCGTGCGTATTGCCTGCCGCCATGACGGCCCCATCGAACCCAAGAAGACGGCTGCCTTCATGCTTGCTGCTTTGGATGGTGTGCCAGATTTTGTATCAGTACCCCGCTGCTTTCCGACCATGGATTTCTACCCATATATAGTCCGTCCTAGCTCGTATCCCCAGTCCAACCCGTAGCTCCTTGGCCGCAGATCCGCGATGATCGTAATGGCGCGCTATAGGACGATATCCACACACATGGCCTTGAATCATCATCTATAAGTAAGAATGGTGCAGAGATTCGACAGAGGGCTGCTAACCAAACAAATAATCATCTAAAGCAGACCCCCTTGGTCTGATTGGCCGTCTAGATCAGAACCTTGGCAAAGGCTTCTCCCAGTCCTCGCTGGGTAAGCCACGCCTCAAGGGCCTTCATATCGTTCCGATTGGCCCGCTCGCCTCGCCGTTCGCCCACAAGGTCTGTAATCTCCTGCATGTCATGAAAAGCCCGTGCCATGTTGACTGCCGACTCCCGGTACCGCTCGCTGACCTTTTTGTGCTGCGGCGGGATGTCGCCCCAGCTCTCCGTCTTGATGAACTTCATATAGTCGTCGATGGCTTGAGATGCGCCTTCGACGCAGAGCACACCGGGCTTGCCGGCAAGGAGGAAGCCTGTCAGGCCGTACGCGGGCGCGTGATTGATCAGGTCGTCGCGCTTGGAGCGTGTGCTGATGGAAGGGAAGTAAAACCACACGCGGACAATCGGTTGTGCGCTCCGTGGCAGTTCAGACAGTTCGGCACCTTTGCTTGTCTTTTCCAGATATTCAACCGCAGCTTGTTTGATGTGCTCAATCGCAGTCAACATGTCCTCGTCTGGGATCTGATCATTCAATCTAGCAACGTCGGCTTTGCTCATCCACGCCGGCTGTCGAACCCGAATCCTAACCGGTGGCGGTTCCGTAGGTTCTTGTCCCTGGAATTTCAAAGGTACCGACAGATCAAGCTGGATTGTCTCTCGGTCATTGATGGATACAACGTCGGTTTCCATCAAGCCCAGTGTTAAAAGCATTGACACGTTTGAGTCGGTATTGCAGGGCGCTTCGACTTCGCCTTCGCACCATTCTTTCAATCTCTCCATTAGTTGCAAGGAGATTTCACTCATGGCGATGGCGTTGTCTGATTCGTACATGGCTTGAAGAAGCTCTATTTGCCCTAACTGGAGCTCCATGAGCTCTTTCGGCAAAAGGGCCCATTGCGAGCCGAAAGACATTGTGTAAACAATATACGACAGTCAGGCTAGATTATCAGATGGGGTGTGAGTAAGATTTGGTGAGAATTGGTTCATGAGAGGCTATTTTGCGTACTTTGCGGGCTTTTGCGATGGTAATTTTGTAGGACAAGAAAATCACTGTGGCAAGTCACGTGATGACTGTTCGGGATGCGATGTCCTTCAAGGGTAACGACAACCTCTTTATCATTTGGACAAGATGAAGACGTTAACACAAGAGAGTACCCAATCCAACTTGTTCCCATGCTTTCATGATGCCACTTGGAAGATGCTGTTGACGTGATGGTGAAGACTCTTCGGCATCTCATGTCTCACGCTATGCTCTTTCTATCTGTTCCCTTTTCCCAATTTCTTCCATACTATTACCAATAGCATTTCATAGTGTTGTCTGAGTGTCGATGATGGCCTGCTGTTTGGAAATTAAATATCCATGGTTACTGTTTTTCCATGGTGATGAAATTGTGCTACTTTGGATGTTTGATAATGTATAAAAATCTTCCGGTGACTAATCCTCCTTGTGGTGTAGTTGGCTATCACGTCGGGCTGTAACTGTAAATTGCAAACCTGAAGGTCACCGGCTCGATTCCGGTCGGGGAGATCAATACTTTTTGCATTTTTTTTTTGGCAATCAAAACATGATCACAGGCTTTCTACGTAACACCCCGTTCGAAGGAAGCATTGACCTTTCTCAACAATCCCTATGTCTGTGTTTAGGGAGAAGTGTGCCTCTTTGTAGCGGCTATGTGCTACATGGCTACCTCCCTTGAGTGCGCGAAGGACCCAACAATGTATCGGCCCCACAGCGATATCGATACATTGAGGGACCCTAAAAAGCCGCCACAGCTAATTTTCTATGTATCTAATTCAGCCACTTCTTAGATCATAGAAATCATAGATATGACAACCCAATTAACTGTCAACAGCCGGGTCCAGCTATAGTCAGGGCAGCAGCGGCCTCATAAGGGTACAAGATTAAGGTGGGGTTGTCTGACGTGCAATGTAGCTCTTTGTAAAAAGTCTAAATGCAGAGACTTCTATCACCAGCCAATTTCTTAGCTAGCTAATGTCGCTACCTTTTTCTCTTTTTCTCGCTACTAATTGGATCATATCCATGTCCGATACATCTTTGGGTCCTTCGCGCACTCAAGGAGATAGCCGTAAGTCCAATGAAGTCTTGGCACCACTGCCAGCTCATAGCCATGCCTGAAAGCACTTGGAGCAGGGTATAGTACCCTCCAGCGTCTGATCGCGGATCGCAGGCACAGCCGCCCTCTTGGGAAGGCCCTCGGAGCATGGCGCGCCCTTGCACTGAACTTACGCGTTCATCCAAGAACTCCAGAAAGCCTAGACTACTTCTCATTCGCATGGTCCCTTATGTTGGGTGCATAGCCCCCCCCCCCCCCTTGGCACATCCAGGCTCTGGACGACCGGCTGGTACAAGGCACCGGACATTCAGCATGGCTTGTGGCCCAAAATAGCGCGAGAGACCCTTGCATGGCGGTTAGGTGGTCCATGCGCCTCGAATGGATTTCCATTTTCGGAGATTCCCCTCGTACACTCGAAGCTTGATTTGATATCTGGTGCACGTATGATTGGCTCGAGGCCTTGCGTGCAGCAGAACGCACTCGTGCACCGGCCGCATCTTGTCCCTGAATTTCGAGAAGCTGACGTTGCTCACCAGAAATGGCTGCTGAGCAAATTGAACCGTGTGTGTATAAGTAGGCGCTCTTGAAGCCCTGCTCTTCAAAATGGCCCGTCTTAGTACATCGCCTCGCATCAAACCACCGGTCAAACGCACCCCATCATGGCAGACAACCCCCAAGTATCCCCTGACGATTTCGTCATTTTCGGCCCCAACAGCAACTGCACCCTCGAACTCTGTCCCATCGAATGGAGCGTCTACCAGTATCGCCCGTCCCTACCCGCAAACGCCACCTTTCTCGCACTTTATGTCATCGCTCTTCTCCTTCACGTATATCTTGGAATCATGTGGCGTACCAGAGGCTTCATGTGCTTCATGGCTATTGGATGCTCCTACATCATCATCGGCTATGTCGGTCGCATCATGCTGTACTATAACCCGTGGTCGTTCACGGCTTTTATATTGCAGATTATCTGCGTTTCTTCGGGACCTGTCTTTTTCTCCGCAGCAATCTATCTCACCTTGTCAAGAGTGTAAGTCCCTGGCCCTATAGTCTCTATTCAGCTTCCTGCACCGCTTCCTCGGTCCGTGACTACGCACAGTATCCAACTCACATCGCTAGTGTCACCTCCTTAGGTCCTGAAATCTCACGTTTCCGACCGAAACTCTTCTTCTGGGGATTCATATCGGCCGATATAATCTGCTTGAGTTTTCAAGCTGCGGGTGGTGGGTTGTCAACAACATCTAACGGTTCTAGCCAAGCCGGAATCACCCTTGCCATGGTTGGCTTGATTCTGCAGGTTGTCATGATGGCCATCTTCACGGCCTTACTGATCGACTACCTCGTGCGATTCGTCCGCCAAAACCCTTCCGCTGCTTATGACGTGCGACTCAGGTTATTCTTTGGATTCTTGGGTCTTGCACTTGTCCTGCTACTCGCGCGCTGCTGCTTCCGATGCTACGAGCTGAACGAAGGCTACCGCGACAGCAGCACGCTGACCAACGAGGGTCTTTTCATTGGGCTCGAGTGCGTGTAAGTATACTTAATGTACTCGGATGGCGTGTGTCGGGTGCTAACGATGGATGCAGCCTCGTAACCGTTGCAGCTTTTGCGTTGTGTATTGGGCACCCCGGAATTTTGCTCGGTCCCAAATCGACCACGGTTAGCAATCACGTTCGCGTCGAGAGCTCTAGTGGACATGAGTTACTTGAAATGAGGAAGTAACCATCGATGTGGCTAAAGGTATGAAGACGAGTCGTGGGGATGTATCACGCCAGGGTTTGCATGAACACGACTAGTTTGAGAACAAATGGGGTAACTGCATTGCAGTTTGTAATCAGCAACAAGCCTACCGAGTTCGGATACTAGAGAAGGTTTCATCAACATTATTTCCAGACTTGTACGAATAGCCAAATCCTATTGAAATGTTCTTGTGACGGAAGCTTTACCTTCGTCAGTTCCAGTCAGACTATACAAAGATCATTCACATCTCAGTCTTCGCAACGCTGCATAACCAGCAACCAGATCAGTGACTTCATGCATAGATCCCCACAACACGGTAGCAGGCTTTCTTGGACTGCAATGCAGTTGCCAGACCCCGAATAGTTTTAGTGCTGTTGAGTAGGATCAGGTAAATTTTCTAGTCGGGCATGATCGAAAGACAGCGTCGGTTGCAGAGAGTTCTGGCGGAGAAGTTGCCGTGCTTCTAATGAAGAGTACAGCGTTCCAATTAAAATCAGGGACAAACATGACGGGGTACAGCATTTGGCGGGGATTGTGCCAATAAGGTCAAGCACGTGCATAGTCATATTTAAGACCAAGACTTATAGACAAGTGATATGAGTTTGATTCGAGCAAATAATTCGCATCCAGAAACAAAGGGGTGAAAAGCATCCTGCAATTTTTGGTTGTGCTGGTCCACTTGGTTGGTTGCTGAAGTGCGTACCCTAGATGAAGGTGTAACGGCAGCGGACTTTCCAATCATCTACTAGTAACTGTCATTCTTCGCTCAGAAGAACCCGGAACGAAACCACATACTAAGAGACTTGCTGCATTTTCATCATTGATACATTGTTAATCTCTTGATACAATGCCCTTGAACACTTGTGGTAGCCGTAGGATTACTTCGGGCGCAGGAAGCTCTAGTAAGCCTGTAGACATACGTCATCTTGAGAAGCGAGACTTCAGCAACGCCCATCGTTTTGCCAAGCTTACTGGCATTTTATGTATGGACTTGTCTGTTTAGCCAGCCTGGGAGTTGAGATGCAATGGACGAATGCTACATGTTGAGGGCGGCCTATTCAATATACGTTACGAGAAGACAAAACTTGAGCATGGATGGAATTACCGCCCAAGCTGTCCACGAGTGGTATTCAATTCACAGGCCTGATGTGTTCATTGGCCGCGCAGGTATACTGCGCAAATTTCCAATCCATAAGCTAATTTCATAGGCCCGAAATAATAATCATAATAACCATGAATTCTTTGAGATGACAAATGCGCGACGGAGCACTCAGGACCTCCGTGCGTATGAAAGAAATGCGAACCCCAAACCCACCGTCTTATCAATTATGCAGGGCTGGCTCATCACAGCTCTAGCAACCCAACGGAACGGAACGTGGGGCCTGCCGAGTGGATTCCTGTTGGAACTGAAACGACCGCAAGGAGAAGAATCCAAGAATCCATATTTTATCTCCTTGCTGGGATGGGAAAGGGGCAATCTCGGCAGAATCGAACAGCTGCCGGGCGGTAAAGCTGGCCGGTTGACGATTCGGTTGTTTGGCTAGCTTCCGCCACGCCGCAGCCGTCGCCAACGGATCTGCCTTTGAGTCATAGGCGAGGGTGGGGGGATAGGCATCTTGCTCAAATGTTGGATACATGCTGCTGACCGCGCATTGCTACAGCACTGCCGGCTGCCTCTCCAAAGCTCTGACGATACAGCAGGCCTGATTCTGGAGCAAGTCGCAACCGCGTTGGGGCTGCATGCTGTGGACGGCAAGTTCCGGGGGACCCCCCACCAAGCAGGACAGCAGCCCGGAGATACAAGGCCTAAACTCCCTCTGTGGGTTTCTTTCCATCTGGTTAGGTCTGGGCTTGCTCTGGCCCTGGTGTGGGTGGGCCAGGGCTGTCACGTCACCGGCGTCAGCAAGTTGCATTAGCCCAAGAGGGCAGTTTTGAGGATTTTTTTGGCCTTGCTGAATTATTAATCTATCCATTGGTCATCTTCGGGGGTTAGCTTCGGGTAAGGCCAGCACATCCCGATCGAGCCAGCATTCATGTCCCATCTGTGTCTCTGTGTCTCCGTTGGAGACGGTCAATTGGCTGGGCGGGCTGCCGGCCGGGAAGACTCATCAACGGAATCAACCACCTTTGAATCTCGTCAACTCACTCACCAGGACCGCAACTGTACCGTGAGAAACAATAGTAGTCATCGGCCGCGCACGTCATCGTACAAGTTCGCTCGTCCCTCCCGAAGCAACCGACGCTCGGGTCTGTCGATGATGACGACGGGTCGTCTCCATTACAGCAACCTCCCCCCCCCCCTTTTTGGAGGGGCACCACCTGTGACGCTAGAAGACGGTGTGAAGGCCATGCAGAGCTTTTTTTACCCGTTTCCATCCCCGTCTTTGGGCCGCTTGGTCAAGCTTCTGCCGGCAGCCCCACCAAAGATCGCCCGAGGACTGGGCCGGGGGGAGCCACTCTCCTGACATGAAGTCACCGAAATCGAGCCAAGAAGGAGTAAACAGATCTTGTCTCCGTAATCAGTTCCATTAATAATGTTGAAAACCCTATCTCCCTAGCCCATGTCCGTTCTCCGTTCTTAAGTCCTGATGGCCGCGGCTGGCCTCTGCAACACTGCTGACCACCCCAGACAAGCCCCTTGTCTGGTGCTGTCGTTATCGCAACATATATAAAGGCAAAGCTCCCTTTCCCAACCCACACCGACTGCGTAGTCTAGCTTCTAGTCATACAACTCGAGTCCCCCCAGTCTGTGACCTACGTTACTGCTGCAGCCATGTGGGGGAGCACAATTGACGACAACGCCCTGCGACGGGCAGACTCGTCCGTCGTAGGATCCAACCCTTACCATGACAATGAACGCGCCCCGCCATTGCGTCAAGACCCGACCGGTACCAGCGCAACAGATTCCGACAGCGACCTGACTCCTCCTGCGGGTACCTGGGGCGAGCGCGATGCCAAGGATGTCAACGAGGAGGACGCCGCGCGCGAGTTCGAGGCGTTGCGGCGACGCCTCTCCAATGCCACGAGACCTCAGACGGCAGATTCACAGGGCAGGGACCATTTGTCAATATCCAGGAGCAGGCGCAGCTTTGCCCGTACAAGGTCGTCTGCGCGTCGAGGCCGGGATGAGGAGAAGCAGGATGGGGCGGCTGCTGAGGAGGGCGATTTCCAGCTGGGCGAGTTCATGCGCGAGGGCCATTTCGAAAAACGCAGCGAACACGGCTCAATGAAGAAGGTTGGTGTCCTGTACGAGAACCTCACAGTCAAGGGTATCGGCAGCACCGCCTCCTTTGTACGCACCGTCCCGGACGCCATCATCGGAACGTTTGGCCCCGACCTGTACCACGTCTTGTCGAGATTCATCCCTTTCCTGCGATCCAGCAAGCAGCCGACGCGGACGCTGATCAACGATTTCACCGGCTGCGTGCGCGACGGCGAGATGATGCTTGTCCTCGGGCGGCCTGGCTCCGGCTGCAGCACCTTCCTGAAAGCCGTGAGCAACAATCGTGCGTCGTATGCGTCCGTCGAGGGCAACGTATGCTACGGCGGCATTGCTGCAGAAAAACAGGACAAGTTGTACCGCGGCGAGGTGGTGTACAACGACGAAGACGACGTGCACTTTGCGACGTTGAGCGTATGGAAGACGCTGAAGTTCGCACTCATGAACAAGAGCAAGAAGTCGGTACGAGACGACATTCCCGTCATCGCGGATGCCCTGATGCGCATGTTCGGCATCAGCCACACAAAGCACACCCAAGTGGGCGACGAATATACCCGCGGTGTCTCTGGAGGCGAGCGCAAGCGTGTTTCCATCGCCGAGACGCTGGCCTCCAAAGCCGCGGTCATTGCGTGGGATAATTCTACGCGGGGCCTGGATGCTTCCACGGCGCTCGACTTTGCCCGCTCGCTTCGCATTATGACGGACGTGAGTAACCGCACAACCCTTGTCACGCTGTACCAGGCCGGTGAAGGTATCTATGAGACCATGGACAAGGTGCTGGTCATCGATGAGGGTCGACAGATTTTCTCGGGCCCGGCTAGCAAGGCGAAGCAGTACTTTATCGATCTAGGATTCGAGTGTCCGGGCCGACAAACCACAGCCGACTTCTTGACAGCAGTCACCGATCCGAACGAGCGCCGCTTCCGTCCGGGATATGAGAACAGGGCGCCGAAAACAGCGGCCGAACTTGAAAAAGCGTTCCGCGAGTCGCCCAACTACCAGGAGCTCCTGGAAGATGTTGCCGAGTACAAGGATAGCCTGGAAAGAAGCAACTTCGAGGACTCTAAGCGCTTCGAGGGAGCCGTGCAGGAATCCAAATCAAAGCACGTCTCGGAAAACTCGCCCTACACCGTCCCCTTCCACAAATCGGTGCTGGCATGCCTCCAGCGCGAGGCGTGGCTGCTCATGGCCGACACCACGACGCTCTGGACCAAGCTTTTCATCATCGTCTCCAACGGCCTCATCGTCGGCTCGCTCTTCTACGGGCAGCCCACCACCACCGCGGGCGCCTTCACGCGCGGCGGCACCATCTTCTTCTCCATCCTGTTCCTCGGCTGGCTGCAGCTCTCGGAGCTGATGAAGGCCGTGTCCGGGCGCGCCATTGTGAGCCGCCACAAGGACTACGCCTTCTACAGGCCGTCGGCCGTGTCGCTCGCGCGCGTGCTGCTTGACTTCCCCGTGATTGCGGTCCAGGTGTGCATCTTCGGCACCATCATGTACTTCATGACGGGGCTCGACGTCGACGCGGGCAAATTCTGGATCTACATGCTGTTCGTGTACACTACCACCATTATGATCACAGCGCTGTACCGCATGTTTGCTTCCCTTTCGCCAGAGATTGACACGGCGGTGCGCTTCTCAGGCATCTCCCTGAACCTGCTCATCATTTACACGGGCTACGTGATCCCCAAGATTCAGCTGCTGAGCGACTACATCTGGTTCGGGTGGCTGTACTGGGTCAACCCCATCAGCTACAGCTTCGAGGGCGTCCTCACCAACGAAATGTCCAGCCGCAACATGCCGTGCGCCCCCGACCAGCTGGTACCGCAGGGTCCTGGTGTGCAGGCAGAGTACCAGGGCTGTGCCATCACCGGCGCGTCCGTCAACGCGCAGTCCGTCACGGGCGCTGACTACCTGTCGACGACGTACGACTACAGCCGCTCCAACCTGTGGCGCAACTGGGGCGTTGTCATCGCCTTTGGCGTGCTGTACATCCTTGTCACCGTCTTCGCCACTGAGGTAGTCAACTTCGGCGGTGGCGGCGGCGGCGCCCTGCTCTTCAAGAAGTCCCGCAAGGCCAAGGAGCAAGCCCGCAAGGCCGCCGCCCCGACCGACGAGGAGACGGGCCCGGGCAAGGACATCGGCAGCAGCGGCTCGTCCACCGTCCTGGCACATGGCAACAGTCGTGATAACGGGGCCGAGGAGGAGGCGCTGGAGCAGCTGACGGAGAGCACGTCCGTCTTCACGTGGCGCGACCTCGAGTACACCGTGCCGTACCTCGGCGGCGAGCGCAAGCTGCTGAACAAGGTGAATGGCTACGCGCGTCCGGGTGTCATGGTTGCGCTCATGGGTGCTTCAGGCGCGGGTAAGACGACGCTGCTGAATACTCTGTCGCAGCGCCAGACGATGGGTGTCATCAAGGGCGACATGGAAGTCGACGGGCGCGCGCTGGGTAAGGACTTTCAACGTAACACTGGGTTCTGTCTTCAAGGCGATCTTCACGACAGGACGCAGACGGTTCGCGAAGCCATTGAGTTCTCTGCTCTTCTACGGCAGGATGCGAACATCCCCCGCGCCGAGAAGATTGCCTACGTCGACCGCATCATCAACCTCCTTGAGCTGGAAGACCTCCAAGACGCTGTCATCATGTCCCTTGGCGTCGAGCAGCGCAAGCGTCTCACCATTGGCGTCGAGCTCGCCGCAAAGCCGTCCCTGCTCCTCTTCCTGGACGAGCCCACCTCCGGCCTCGATTCGCAATCCGCCTACTCCATCGTGCGTTTCCTCAAAAAGTTGAGTCGCGCGGGCCAGGCTATTGTCTGCACCATCCACCAGCCTAGCTCCGTCCTCATCGAGCAGTTCGACATGATCCTCGCGCTCAACCCTGGCGGCAACACCTTCTACTTTGGCCCCATGGGCGAGGGCGGCCAGGATGTCGTCAAGTACTTTGCGGATCGTGGCGCCGTATGCCCGCCGGAGAAGAACGTGGCCGAGTTTATCCTCGAGACTGCCGCGAGGCCGCACAAGAAGCCCGACGGTACCAAGGTTGACTGGAACGAGGAATGGCTGCAGAGTGAGGAAGCCGCGCGTGTCATTGAAGAAATCGACGGCCTTAAGCGCTCCCGCAGCCGCGCCACCGAAGGCCAACCGTCCTCCAAGTCAGAGCCCAAGGAATTTGCTGCGCCCGTGTGGGTGCAGTGCGTCGAGCTGACCAAGCGCATGTTCCGTCAGCACTGGCGCGATCCGTCTTATATCTACGGCAAGCTTTTCACGGCCGTCATCATCGGCATCTTCAACGGCTTCACCTTCTGGCAGCTCGGAAACTCAATCCAGGACATGCAGAACCGCATGTTTACGTGTTTCCTCATCGTCACCATCCCACCGACAGTTGTCAACGGTGTTGTGCCCAAGTTCTACACGAACCTGGCCCTGTGGCAGGCGAGGGAGCTGCCGTCGCGTATCTATGGCTGGGTCGCGTTTTGCACGGCCAACATCGTAGCAGAGATTCCTGCTGCTATTGTGTCGGCGGTGCTGTACTGGGTGCTGTGGTATTGGCCCACGGGGCTGCCGAGTGAGAGTTCGGTGTCGGGATATGTCTTCCTCATGACGATGCTCATGTTCTTTTTCATGAATAGCTGGGGGCAGTGGATCTGCTCGTTTGCCCCGAGCTTCACCGTTATTTCCAATGTAAGTTTGCATCTTCATAACTATGTTGATACTCGCTGACGACGGGCCAGGTTCTTCCGTTCTTCTTCGTCATGTTTGGTCTCTTCAACGGCGTCGTCCGACCATACACCCAGCTTCCCGTCTTCTGGCGATACTGGATGTACTGGGTCAACCCAGCGACGTATTGGATTGGTGGTATTCTCGCCGCCACCCTGGACGGCATCCCCGTGCAGTGCGACGTTGCCGAAACGGCACAGTTCGACGCACCGCCGGGCCAGACCTGCCAAGAGTACGCCGGCGGCTTCGCGAACTCCAGCGGCGGCTATCTCCTCAACCCGGACGCGACAAGCGGGTGCCAGTACTGTCCGTACCAGTCCGGCAACCAATATCTCACCACGCTCAACATCTCTGCTAGTCAGAAATGGAGGAGTAAGTCTTTCTCATACCTATTTCATTGGCTTGTGACTAACCAATTGGAAACAGACTTTGGTATTTTCCTAGCCTTTTGCATATCAAACTGGGCGCTCGTTTATTTCTTTATCTACACTGTTCGCATCAAAGGATGGAGTTTTGGCTTTGGCAAGCTGTTTGGTGGTTTGGAAAAGGCGTTGAATATGGTCAAGAAGCGATTCAAGGGTAACGACGAAAAGTCGGGTTAGTTTTAGAACTGCATACCAAAGATAGAACTCGCCATGCAGAGTTGCTATATGAATATCAATTCACCTTAGACAAATGCATTCTCATCATCTAAAATACCTGCGCAGTATAAGTGAGCGGTGTATGTAATACAAGGTATTGCTTCTGGATGCTATCTTTGATATCCGTAGACACAGAAGCGTGCGACTGGCTCAGACTATCGCGTCCACAAACCATGCAGGAATGGGATATTATAGCTTTAAAACAAAATTACTTGTAGAGAATTATAATAAAAGACGCCCTATATACTGATCTTTGTCCCCTTATCTAAGAGTAGCTGTACTATCTCATCATAGCCATTGGATGAAGCCGCCTGCAAGGCATTGCCATAAAGACCACCCTGGGTATTGATTTCTGCCCCGTTATCTAAGAGCAGCTGCACAATCTTGCCATGGCCTTGAGATGAAGCTGCCTGTAAAGCATTGCCGTACACGCCACCCTGTGCATTGATCTCTGCCCCCTTATCTAGTAGTAGCTGTACAATCTCGCCGTGGCCTTCAAACGAAGCTGCCTGCAGAGCATTGCCGTACTCGCCACCCTGTGTATTGATGTCTGCCCCCCTAGCTAAAAGCAGCTGCACAATCTCGCCATAGCCTTTGAATGAAGCTGCCTGTAGAGCAGAATGATAAAAGCCGCCCTGTGCATTAAGCTTTGCCCCCTCATCTAAGAACAGCTGCACAATCTTGCCATGGCCATTAAATGAAGCTGCCTGCAAGGCATTGCCGTAAAGGCCGCCAGGTGCATCAATCTCTGCCCCGTTGTCTAAGAGCAGCTGCACAATCTCTCTATGGCCTTTAGATGAAGCTGCCTGTAGAGCATTGCCGTAATCGCCACCTTGTGCATTGACGTTAGACCCCTTCGTAATCAACTCTTGTGCTACTCTGAAAAGCCCCCCTAAACAAGTGTAGTAGAGCTTGGATGCACTCGGAGGACCAGCGTCATATCTACAGCTGAAATCCGCCTGATGTAGGCAACCCCATCTTTGGAAAGTGCTCTCCGTGTTTAAGAACACCAAAATTGCTCGAAATACCTCTTCAGAACTCTCAGCCGAAACCGCGTAGCTCGTCCAGTCCTTGGCTGCAAATAGTGCCAGAGGATAATTCCGCCTCATTTCGTCGTAAGTGCCTGTAATGGCCGTCAGGTAAGTTAGACACGTCTGTGTAATGACGATGCTAGCTCTTGGACGCTCGAATTCAGTTCGAGTCTCCAAAAATTCCTTGACAGAGAAGTGGCCAAGATGGAGCTCCTTCAACGTCTTGCCTTTTTCGCCTGTCGCCTTTACGATAGACGTCAGGCCGGGGCAGTATCGTAGGACTTCAGTATCATCAAAAACTCTGCCATCAAAATCAAAATGCGGTGGGTCCGCTTCTGTCTCGGTGGCAAGTATCTCTATCGCCTCCGGCACCGTCAATGGCCGTTCGGAATGGACCAGAAACTGCAAGAGGCGCATGGCGCCGTTTCTGAGATTCTCCGGGATGCCTTGGAGCATTCGCTCGTACGTCTCGGTCAGATTCCTTGGCAGGCATTCTAGTGCCCTTTTAAGGGTCTTGGGGCTTGGGCATGCAGCAAGGCTATCCATCTGGCAGGCTGCCCATCTGAACCTATTGCCGGCGTTAGCTAATCGTTTGATAGGTGGATGAATTTGGTAGACGCACATTCCATCGGCACCGTCACCAACCATTTTTCGAATCAGTTCCGCGAGATCTTCTGACAATCTTTTGTCCTTAAAGTCCTGCCGAGCTGCGAGCTGTGCTGTGACATATGCTCGGATGTCCGTGTTCACAGCCTGCTTGTTGATTGAAATGCAATTCTCCTGACCTACTATATCAGGTAGATTATGCTGGAACTCTAGCTCAGGTCGACTAGTGCAGAGCAGCTGGATGTGATTTAGCTCTAACCTGGAAACAATGTTCTTGATCCAGTGTAGAAGCTCACTTCTTGTCGTAGATTCATCCAGTGCATCTAGGACAACAACCGATTTCTCCTGTGCCATAAGCATCTCGCAGATAACATCTGATAATGCATTTGTGGAAGGCTGGTCGCGGCCATGGCGAAGACCCTGGAATAAAACATCGAGATGGGGCCTTGAAGCAGGTCCATGTTGGTACATTTGAAATGCAAGTGACCGTAGCATGCTGTCTATAGTCTGCTTTCTTATATCGCCAAAGTCAAAGTAGAAGCTTAGAAGGAGCTTGTCGGTCATGTTGGCCAAATGATCCAGCACGGTCGCGCTAAGAACAGTCTTGCCGCATCCTGCGAGGCCGTAAAGCCACAAGTGACGATGCGACCCCGAGTGCCACGACTGGAAGAATGATTCGTCCAAGAGCCACGCTCCTGTCCCTTCATGGCGGAGTTCCTTGGCGTGGTTGATGTTTGTCGAAGGATCAGCCGGGCAGAGCCACTTTTTTATCTTTTCAGTGTGGCGGTCCGACATGATATGGTCAACTGCAGCTTTCGTCGTAAATGCCGCTTGCTCCATTCCGTCCATCCTTCTCTCGACTGACCATCATTAGAGCTTGGTAAAAGCCATGAGACGGAATGCACTGACTAATTTTAAGAGTCTCGCTGATACGTCTTTCTGCCTCAATCTTGTTGGGTGAAATCTGCTGTAGAAGCTCCTTGGTGTATGCCGCCGCTGTCATTGCCGCATAACCCTGCCACTCATCATTCTTATGCGAGTCGGCGTAGTCGCAGATGCCTCGGACCACCAGGCATGGGAAATGGTTCATCAGGCCGGCAGCCTCCATCTCGAAGCAGAGAACACCCTTTTCCGACGCTAACTTGTCTCGAATATGTGCATCTTTCATGAGTTGGTTTGCACTGGCAATAAGTCCGTAGTGGATGGCAGGGTCATCTTCTTCCTCGCCACGTTCTTCTCGATGCACCAGATGGTTTGGAGCATTGCCACAGACCTTGCTACAATTTTGGGACGGATCTCTGTGTATTATATTTGACAGGTACAGCTTGTCGCTCGTCGCTGGTGGCCGGGAGTACTTCTTGCGCAGCCGAGGTTTCTTTTCCAGGATATGAGTTATTTGAGCCCCGAGTTGATGACCATTAGCCTCATAATGCGCCTCTAGTCCCCCAACTGCGGCTCGAAGAAGTGTTGGAACTTGGTCTAGAACCTGCGTGTGGCGGAAAGTCTGATCCTGGATCGTCTTGCCGAAGTCGTACTGAAAGACACCGCCTTGATCTCCATATCGACTACTGATCACGATATCTCCCAGACGCACATCGCGTTCCGCAGTTGGTGCGCCACCACCGATGCCGACCATCAGCCCGATGCGGATATTGGGGAAGCTATGTAACATGTCCCTCGCAACTGTTGCCGCCGATACAGTCCCGTATTCGCCTTTTGGTAGGGTTGCCATGACGACGTTATGGCGTCCAATATTTCCCAAGATGTAGATATTGTTGTCGTGCGGCTCGACATGATCAGGGCTTGCATGTTGCTCGTCGAGGAATTGCCGGGCAGCAACCGACTCGGTTGGAATAGCGGAGATCCAGCCAACGGTGTACTCTTGCGGGTCCAACATGATACGTACTTCCTCTGACCACAGCTAAGCTCAAGTCAAGAAAATCGATGAATAGATATGGATGATTGTCCAGTACAGATTGGCAAGAGACAAGATTATCCCAGGCGGGGGTGTGCTGCTGCCTGATCGACTCAAGGATGAGGCTCGGCTTATATAAGTTGGGGACGGAAATAGGCGGCCAATACATGGGCGCCCCCCTTTGAATATTTGGGCGCC